>APFE031594764.1:0-24553 GCA_000404065.3 Pinus taeda | reverse complement strand
AAGTAGCACATCTATTTGATGAGCCTCCTCATTTCTATAAGTACACAGAAGCTGATGAGACCTTAGGGTCAATTTTGAGGCATCAGCTTCCCCCTGCAGACACATGGCAGGACTTAATAAAGCTACTTTTGAACCCAAGCTGAAGAATTAAATTTTTTTTAGCAATACAGTCCATATTGCATCTACAGGTGGACAAAGCCATGACAGCAAGCATAAAGACACTGAGCCAACTCAGCACAGGTACTCGGCATCAACAGCAGCATCAGCAGGTACAGGTGGCAGGGCCAAGAAGATACAAAAATCAGAGTGGCAGAGCACTTCGTGCTACATTTATGATAAGGCCGCGTAGCTAACCCCGCAGTGCCCAAAGGTCAAAAGGTTATCCTGACAGGAGTTAAGAGCTTTTAAGAATCATTTATACTTACAATAACTCCTCATCTACTCTCCCTGTACGAGTGTAAGAGATATTTTCCTCTCAGATGACTCCATACCTGAGATATTTTTGTATGTAACCTCTATATATTCCCCCTCGCGTTTGTTTAGAGGGGTTGGACTCCGGATGTAAGAAATTCTCTTGATATCTTCTCTGTTATTCTGATATTGTAAACTCTCAGACAGTTAATACAAAAGACAGTGGGATTTCTTCAAAGATGTTTGTCTCTTGATCTCTTGATGGTGTGTGGCTCAAAGTTGCAGGATTCCCGTGCATTACGTGGCTCAATAAGTTTTTCTCATGACTCTTTATTTCACCTGTGTTCCCTGTTATTCCATATCTCTTTCATGTTTTCTATACATTTAAAGATCTAGGTAGTAAGGAAAAAGAGTAGTCTCAGGATTTGGTCATTGGCTACCCTGAACTCAATCTGAGCTATCTTATATGTTTTCTTCTGATAAAGTATTTAAAGAGTAATTCTTCACTGCTACCTTTAATACAATATCATCACAGTGCCTTGTTGATTTAGGAATTCAAGTAATTGCTCCTAGATAACAAGTATCTTTTACAATATTCAGCTTAAGTAAAGAAATCTTAATTGCTCTTTGCTGGTTGTTTTCACCTCACTCTCACTATTTACATTTTGTTTCATGGAATACACACAGGCCCTGTAGCTATCCCTCACCAAAATCAAGATCTCAAGGGAAAACCGTCCTAGACCCCATTGCCCAATGGATTGACCTTACCTGCAGATAAACTTTAAAGAAATCAGAAGCATCCTCCCAACCAAACACAGAAACAACCAAAAACTCATCTCATAGCTAGCCCAAAACCCTCACTGAAAGTAGTGACAAACCTTATAGAGAGAGCCCTCTCTGACTACAGCTAGGCTAGACGCTGTAGCCCAAAGATTGGTTAGTGGTTACCTCGGCCGTATTCTCTTAGGAGTCAAAGAGGACAACCTGGGTGTTAACAGACAGTACGGGTTGTTATGAGGCCAATCGACAAACCAATTGGTGATAGGTGGCCAAAGCAGAGGATAAGGGTTAGCGGGCACCTGGAGTCCACATCCATGTCAAAGAAGAACAAAGAATAAGTAGTGCACAAGGACAAGGCGCAAGCTCAGCTAGAGGAACCTTCTTCACCTGGTAAGAGAGAAACTCAATCCCTGTTGTTAAGAATTGAAAATTTAGAAAAAGAAAATACAGAGCTAAGGGAACAATTAGCAGAGGGGAAGGCAGAGGCAAGACCCCCAAGGTTAGACACTTTGGTTGAGGTTGTAGACAGGGCCAGAAGGGGAGATATCTTGGGCACTGTGTGCACGGCCTGTGCTGATAAGCTATTGACATCAAGGTTTAGAGTCTGTGCAGCAAACACCATCTCGAGGGGAACAAAAACTGAAATCTAGGAAGCTGACACACAAAAACTCATTGAGGACATTGTTGTTACACAAGAACCCACAACTGAGACGGCACCATCCACAGAAACTGATCTGGTAGCAGATATACAAGAGCCCTTGGCTGACACTGCTGTTACACAAGAACCAACAGTGGAGACGGAATTCAGCCAAGGAAAAGAAAGAGAAGCTAACATCCACGAGCTTGTGGCTGACACTTCTGTTACACAAGAACCAACAGTGGAGACAAAAGCCTACTTGGAGAAAAACAATATACAAAACTTTGTGGATGACACTGTTTTTACACAAGAACTAGCAGTGGGAATGGAAGTTGATCAAGGAGATAAGGAAACTGTAACAAGATCCATTGACGAAGTTGTTGTTGCACAAGAACCATCAGTCGAAGTGGAGAAATTTCACCCTCAGGAAGTTGTTACACCCTCAATTGATAGTGCATGTGGGAGAACATTGGTTCCTAATGAAGGATGGTGTTCTAAAAAGATGTTGTTGTTACCAGAGCTACAAAAATGGAACCAGCAAACGCTCTCTCTACAGGAGGAGGTGATCTCACTCAAGGCACAGAAAAGGATGATGTATTCTCTTAGGGAGAAGTGGTTGAAGGAAGAATGTAAGAGAGAATGGGAAGCACATAGGCACAAGGAAGCCATGAATAAGAAGGATGAATAGTTGTATTAGTTACATCGATAGGTCTCAAACCTGATGACGAAAAGACCAGGCTTCGTGAACTTTCCCTAAACCTGCTAGCATGCAGGTGGCCATCCCCATCATATCTAGTGTTCCTTTGGGAATGATATTATTTATTTCAATTAAAAGTAGTTTGTGAGAATAGTCTTATTTAGGTTCTTCAACCCAAACTTTTCTTGAGATTTTTTGCTCCTACAATTTTGATAAACAGAGATTTCTTTGCGATCTATTTTTGCATAATATCATGTGTGAGTATGTCAACACGAAAATGGTAGCAAGTGTCTTCTCCTATATGGAAGATTTGTAGTTGCGAGCCTTTCTTTCGTTTATGAGGAACCAGATTGAGTGGCATTTGGCCATGAAATCAGCAGAAGCGAGCGAAGAAAGGACAACATTATGGGTCAGAGAAGAGCCATGGATCTTTTATGAACTCAGACGTGAGTTTAATCTATTTCTGAGCACTTCATATATTAGGGAACAGTCAGTCATCTATAAGAAAAGGATTGTGAGGATCTACCTCAATTTGCATGCACATATGAAAAGTTGAGCTCTAGCAGGATGACTTAAATGCACTGAGGCTTGTAGTGCTAAGTTGCAAGAAGGGGATCCTCTTGAATACAGAAATTGTGTGGCTATTGTTACATGGGTGCCTGAGCATGCTCGGATTGTGCAAACATTGGGGGTATTCTGGATTGGGCTTAGATTCAAATTTCCTTTGATTTGGTTTCCAGTAGAAGAGTATCAGCTGGACTACTACCTATGTGATTACAAAGAAGAATCTTGGCCACATCAGTTGATGGCCATTCAAGGGTACAGAGCTCTGGGTGAAGACACTAATGATGCTTACAATTTTACAAACTTGCATTTGGGGTATAGCAAGAGAAGCTGAGATTCTGCATGGGGACATGCAATTGCTTCAATTGGGGGGAGATGTTGGGCGTGACGTTTTACCTATTTTCTACACCTTCTTTACCCAGTTTTGGTCCTCTTATCCTCCATACCTATGAACTTTACATGATTAATCCCCCTTTTTCTCACTTTTACAACCTATTCTGTTGTCATGTTATTTTGTCGTATTTTAATGAATAATACGATACTTTATTCCTTTTTTGTGGATAACTAGGGTGAGCATTGGAAGAGTATTTTTGGAATGTCTTCTCCTTTTCAGGTGTTTCTCACAGAAACAAGGTTATGGAGTAAACAGGCAGTGCTGATCAATTACAAAGTAGGATAAAGCAGTTTGTTGTTACACCCTGTATGTTATTACAGGTTGTTGTTACACATTGAATGTTGTTACAGGATGTTGTTACACTACGTGTTGATACAAATGTCCGTTGTTACACCAAGGGTGATGTCACTAGTGATTGTTGTAACATCCTGAACCTCTATTCACTCGCAGGATGCTGTTGCACCGAAGCTGGCGAGCGTGGGCACTATTCCACATAACAGTTGTCGGCATTAGGAATTGTTTATTTTGGAAGCAACAGATCCAAGCAGTTACAATCATAACTAATGTATATTTGTATTTAGAAATAGGTTGTAACTACTTTTATTTTTTATCAACATGAAAATCATGAGATTCTCATGATTGATCTATTTCTAATTCTGAGTATGTAATAACTATAAAAGAAACTCAATTTCTTATGTACAAGGATGGCATATAGAAAAGTATTGTTACCTACTTCTGTAAATCTGAATTATTTTTAATATTAATCATTACGATGATGTTGTTATTGCTCTTCAGCTGATTCATTAATTACTTTTGTGTTATTCCTATGCCCTGCTGAGGAGGAAGGGCCCTCCTCTTTGGCAGGGACTACAGTGGTAGAGGTAGTGTACATTCTGGTTTCACTAATTGTCATATGGTTTCTTGTTATTGTTGTACAAATTGTGAATTACATTTCCTATTGTTCTAATTTATATTATGTTGTTACACTGAGTTAATCAACAAAATGGTAGTAACCAACTGGATTATATATTAGTCACTGTGTGGCGCGCCCTTACTTTGGTAGTTGTGAAGTGTGATTTCAATCCTGTGTTTTTATTTCTACATGAATGATTTGATTCAGCAATTTAATTCAATGACGTATTTTACTTTTCTTTCTGTTTTCTCATTCTTGGCTACAGTGTATCAGCACAAACAGTACAAACTCCATTGAAATAGTAAGACCTACCCTGGGTTAACAACTAAATGTTGCAGTCTCGGTCAATTAGGATTGATTTAAACAGCACTATGCAGAAGATTTTAGAGTGGGACTATGGTGGCCCACAGTGCACAAGGATTCCAAAGAATATTGAAGTGCCTGCGATGTCTTCCACAGGACCGGAAGACCACTGAGAAGGGATGAGTTACTGCTAAATCCACAAGTCACCTTGAAGGCCTTTGATAAGTGGGCGTTTGACTATGTTGGGTCGATCAATTTGTCTGGAAAGAAGACTGGTGCGCGATACATTATTACTAAGCAGATTATCTGGTCAGGTGGGTTGAAGCACAATCGGTTAAGGATTGCAGCATAGACACTATTGTGCTCTTCATCCTTGAATATATTTTGTCAATATTTGGGTGTCCAATGATCTTGATGAGCGACCAAGGATCGCACTTCCTACACATCACTATTAAAGCATTAACGGAGGAATTTCAAGTACATCATCAGAAGAGCACGCCTTATCATCCTTAGGTGAATGCCACAATTGAGGCTTTCAACAACTTTTTTGAAAATGCCCTGACTAAATTATGCAACATGAGCATAAATGATTGGGATGTGTGCATACCAATAGTTTTATGGGCATACAGGACTACTTGCAAGAATTTTACAAGACAGACTCATTTTAGACTGGTGTATGGAAAGGAAGTTGTAATCCCTATGGAATACACAATACCCAGTCTTCGGATTGCAGTCGTTACAGACATGGCAGACATCAATATTATGAAGGAGAGATTGGAACAACTACTCGTGCTAGAAGAAGATCAATTTCTTGTAGGATTTTATTAACAAGTACAAAAAGCCTAGGAAAAGGCATGGCACAATCAACATATTAAGCGGAGAACTTTTAAGAATGGGGACTTGGTTCTGTTGTATGATAGTAAGTTCACAAAGTTCCTTGGTAAGTTCATGATGCATTGTCTAGGACCATAAGTTATCAAGGATATCTCATATGCTGGCGCAGATCAACTCATGAAGTTGAATTGAGAATTATTTGCTAGATAAGCAAATGATAGTAGATTGAAAATCTATAGGGACAATTTCGTCTTTGGGACTGCGTAATGACTATATGGACGAAGGAAAGTCTTAGTGCTACAGGCAGTTGGAAGGAAGCACATGACTATAAATTACTTTACCAAGGAGGGAATTTTTCGAAGAGGGAGGGTTGTGTGGTATTCAGGAGGATGGCATAGATGGAGAAAGTTGCGACAAATAAGGGGTAAATGCACTACAGAGAAGGGTCTGACATAGTTCTTCCAAAATATGATTGTTGGGGTTGCTACAGTTGATCTAACAGGGAAATTGTTGTTAAAAGGAGTGGGGGGAACACATTTAAGAAGCATATCTAGGAAAATTTGTCGTCAAATTCACATTTATGAGGAGGATCTGAAGGATATTGAGGAGTTTTAATTTGCAAAAGATTATAAATATGGCATCCCGCTCCACATTCGAACACTTTTCTTGTTGAGACTTCGAAGTGTGATTTTTTGCCTAAGTGTGAGTCGAGCATTCTGTTTCATGTCTAGATGGAATTGGGAGGATATTGAGCAAGAGTTTCTTAAACGAGGGATAGGATCCATTATCACTGCTACATTGCCAATGCATGCCACTTCACCAAGATTTCCAAGAACAAAGCCTATTGTTGCAGCAACAACAACCAAGAAGCAAAAGAAGCCACAAAAGCCTCTAGTTAGGAAATCACTGGAAAATCCCCACGGAACAATAGACTAAGGAGAGAATGGATATGTTGAAGAAATTAATGGAGCATAGTGGAGAGTAAGTTGAAGAGCATGAAGTAGACACAGAGAATAATCGATTTAGTGACAAAAGTTTATATGATAGAGAAGCTCGTAGAGGAAGCTCAATAGGCACAACGATGTGCACAAAGACACTTCATCCATTTAAGTTTGCATACAATGACCTCAAAGCAAGGATTAAAGACATTCCGGCTAAGTGACTCAAGGAAGAGTTACATTTTTTTGTTGGGGGCCTATTGGGTAGGGGTCCCCTAGGTCCAAGTTTTTTGTAAGTCATGTAAAGTGTTAGCATTTTGAGGAGCGGAGCATGATTTGCGTAGAGTTATAGGAGTCAAAGGGGCCTTAGGGTGGGTCAAAGTCCCTTATTTTGTAAAGGGATGGGATAAATTCGACTATTTTGAGCTCGCCCATGGTTTGTGGACCATGGTATTGTAAGTCAAAAAAAAGCTATATAAAGAGTCAACATAGTAAGTCATAAACAATGGAAAATTCTATGGAATGAATACATTTTGTTTGTAATCTTTCGGTATTTTTGCAAATGGGGAAGACTCCTGCAACTGTGTGTGCAGGCCTCTACAGCTGCATGCATAAGGTAAGAAATATTGTATTTGTGAAGATTTGAGATAATAAAGAAGAATTTGGAACGAATCTGTGTATTTTTATATGTTCGCATAGTTTCTTTTTCTACATAATTAGGGTTCACTTTTGTATCTTTCTTCTGTAATTGCATTGTGAAGGTTCAAATATTGTTTTATATGATGAATAATGCATGTTAGACTAGTTAGGTGTAGCTCGCAAGTCTGTTACGTAGGAAAACACTCTACGACTGTAACAATAAGGTTAACGGTTCGCGAAGGTTGGATTAAGCCCTAAACTGAAAGAAACCCTATAGCCACATTGCATAGCCCCTCTGGATGAAGAAACCTAATTCTAGCATCCCCCAATATTGCCTTGGCTGAGACTATGGTCTACGCTACGCGGATCGTTGCTAAAAGGGTCGGTAATATAGGGTTTTATTGGTTAGCGCAACCTAATTCTGAAATTAGGTCTAAGCCCTTGAAGAGAATCGTGTAGTTAGGTTTTATTGGGAGATTTTATCAATTCAAAAATCGCCCTCGGTGTGTGCAGTTCACCTTCATTGGGCCTATGCACACTGACCATTTTTTTACACACAAAATGAGATTTGCATGGTTTCTAGGGCTAGAAACATGCAAATCCACACTGGTCTTCAAAAAGAGGTTACGCACAGCACTTAGGGCTTTGAAAAAAGCATAAAAATATCATTTTTTTGCAATAAATTACCACAATGTTTTATGATGTTCCTCCATGTTTATCTGCAGGGTTTTGAGCTACAAAAGGGGAGTGGAGAGAGCGTGAACACGAAGAACAAGATATAGCTGCTTTAAACCATCCAAAAACATTATAGGCTTTGAGAAACTCTAGCCTATACAATTTTCTTACAATCACAAGCATGAAGGCTCAACTAGATTTGTTGGAATGGATGGTGAGAAAGTGGAATGTCCAAGAAGAGTGCTTCCTCATTGGAGACCATAGATTCACTATAGATGTTGATGACATATATTTATTTTCTAGGCTCCCACGCCGTGGAGTTGACATTTCCTTGTATGGTCATAAACGAGGTGGTGAAACAAATGCCACTTACCTATTGCAACATTGGTTTCAAGGAGTTGAACTCAAAGATAGGCATATTGATATAAAAACCATTGAGAGGCATCCTTTGAGGTAAATCAATTACTATTGCAAGATTATATGGGAGTGCAAAACTTCACTTGCTCACTAAGTCTCAGATGCACATTTCCATAGAATTCTTACAACCTACAATACTCAACTAGTGTGAAGGGGTACTTTCCTACCTAAAAGGGCAACTAACTAGAGTGAAAACTGAAAAACTCAAGAATTTTGGATATGGTGCCTCCGTTATCTCATTTTCTATAGAGAGAATCCCCCTTCTCACCCCATCAGTAGCCATAGATGGAGGAGGGTCACGAGATCCTCGCATTCTAAAGTGGGTCACATAGATGGCATACCAGGGAGGTGGTGAAGGCCCAACTGTTCAATATACTCCTGATTTATTTATATGGTTGGAACGTCATATCATTATTATTGAAGACTTTCCATATGTAGGCATGGATTAAACAGGTGATACATAGATTCCACTACTAGATGGAATGCAGTGGGGTGATTTAGGTAAACACTTCACATTTTGGTTGTTTTTGAATATTTAAATTTTTTTTGTTTTTTGGCATCCAAAACTAATTTTCTGAAATGATCATGCAGATGTGGGCCTAGTGAGACTAGAAGGACTACATAGATTTGACAGATGTGGTGAGTATCCAATAGCTCCCACAGTACAAAACCCCGATGCAGGAGAGGCTTTAACTGAGTTGGAGCACAACCTAGGGAGGTTGAACCTAGACATCCCAAATGTTGGGATTTTTTAATTGCCTCTCCACTATCAGAGACACACTGCGGGGTTTGCGGATTGATTAGTTGCTTGCTACGACAAGTAGCTTGCGCTATTTTCTACTACCACGATCATCATGCTTAGCTTCTAGTCTTAGGGATAAATTTAATTTTTTGATGATGTATTGGCATGTTCAGACAATAAAGGCCATGTGACCTCATGTCTTGGATGAAATATTTGTAAAACCACACTTTTTACAAACATTTTAACTAATGAAAGGTACTACTTTTATATTTTTTTTGTATTGTACAATATATGGATGAATATTGTGTTTTCTTTCTTACAGATATTACAAACGTTGATTTAACACATAATTAGCTAATGCATTAGTTAATGTCTTTAAATTTCATAGAATGTGTTTATATTCGATGTAATGAAACTCTCTTTCCAAGAGGCAAACCCGCAAAAACATTCTCAACATTGTAGCACTTCGTACCGAATAGACATCGTTTAAACGTAATATTGTGAGTTGAGAATTTAATATAATGATCAAGCAATGAATACGAAATGAAAATGCATTAGATAATAGTTCAATCACTGCACTATACTCTGTGATGTCACTCATTGTTCAACCAAGGCATATCCCATGAATAGAAACTAACTCATCGGTGGATGAATAAATGACCCAGGCTACGTAAGACAAATTTTGAGTACTACGACTAGTGCCATTGGAAAAGACAATGTAAGTTTGAGGGAACTTCGACATCTGAAATTCAAGTGTAACATAAGATAAGTAGGAGAAGTAGCTAAAAATTGTAGAAAGTTGCTAAAAATTGCCACACACAAAATATGATACAACAATATACAAATTCTTCACTAAGTGGTTCAAGCGTAATATTTCTTCAGGTAAAGACCATTTATGGGATTTCCTAAAGAAATGTCATCATAATCAACTAGTTCATAAGCCAATTTTTCCGATACATGTTTTACAATATAAGGACCATGCCACATGGGCACGAATTTACTAACACCTAATTAATCATGCTCTTGATCATAGACCAAGACTAGGTCACCTTCTAAATATGAGCAAGGTTTTCTATTTTGATCAAACTGTACCTTAACTCATTTCTTATGAGTCTCACTAGTTGATGTAGCATCACGATGAGCCTCATCTAGTCATGCTAAGTACAAAAAACATTCCTCCTTTGTAGAAGTAGTTGGTAACAATTTGATCGCTAGTTTTAATGACGGTATTTCACATTCAATAGGAAAAACTACTTCCAGATCGTAAACTAGCTGGAGGGGAGTAAAACTAGTCAAAGTTATTGTTGAGGTATGATATTCCCACAAAGCTGGAAAAAGCATTAGATTCCAATTTCGTTTATGAATTTAGACAATTCGTTTAACCATGGTGGTCAAAACCTTGTTTACGACTTCTACTTGGCCATTTACTTGCGAGTAATATGGAGTAGCACTGTCATGGCACAACCCTAGCTTCGCAATAAGTTTGATCATCATAAATTTTCGAAAATGGCTACCATGGTCCATGACGATGGTTTGCGGAACCCCAAACCTAGCAATCACATGATTGAATATGAAAATAGCCATTGTTTCACCATCATCCTTATATGTAGGCATCGCTTTAGCCCATTTCGTAAAATAATACGCTGCTAAGATAATATACCCATACCCCTCGACTGAGTGAGGGTTACATGTAAGGAAATGGATACTCCATTTTGCAAAAGGACCGAAAAAGGTGAAAAGGCGTTGGAGGTGCATGCATTTTGCGACCGTAGATTTGATAATTGTGGCATTTCTGGAATACAGTTATATAATATTTGAACATCGAAGGCCAAAAACACCTAGCGCATAAAACCTTTTGGGCAGTGGCAAACCCTGACATATGACTGCCACAAGCTCCAGAATGGTATTCATTCAATGCCTTTTCGACTTCCTTGTAAGTCAAAAATCGTTTGAATATAGAATCAACACCATGATAATAAAGTGTATTGCCAACAACAGAGTATTATTTGGATTGGTACCAAATACGATGATGCTCGGTTCGAGTCAATTCTAGCCAAAAAGTTTGGGTTTGAAGACACACGATGATATCTCCATACCAGGGGTCTAACTTATTGATAAGAAAGAGGGCTTCGTCTAGAAGAGATTCCTCTACCATGGTTTCCATCTCAGTATAGGTAAAGTCAGATAACAAATTGACAAATACCATTCATTACTTAGACTTAGATTCTATGAATTCTAAATCAAATTCTTGCAAAATAACTATCCATTTAGAATATTTCCCCTCTAGAAACTATCTCATAAGAATGTAAACCATAGGGTTGCAATCTGAAATCGCTGTTGATTTGCGTAAGAGAATGTAGTGACAAAATATTTGCACAACTTGAACGTATGCCAACGCCAATTTCTCCACATGTGTGTATTTTACTTCAGTTTTTCATCAGATTTCTGCTTAAATAATATATCACATGTGCATCGTTCAACTCATCTTCCTGGACTAAAACCATGCCAATGGTGACATCAAATGCAGCTAAATACAAAAAGTATTCTCGATGATAATTGGGAGGATGCAACATTGATTTATGAGTCAACGCATGTTTGAGTGCATCAAAATCTTCTTGATAAACTTCATCCCATGTAAATGAGATGCCCTTTTTCAACAGTCAAGTAAAAACTTTAGTTAGCTCAACATAGTTCTAGATGAATCGATGTAAAAAAATTTCTTTCCCTTGCAAACTTTGGAGTTGGTAGAGGTTGGAAGGAGGAGGAAAATTCATAATAGCCTCTACCTTGTGCCGATCAACACGAATGCCTTCCTTTGGTATGATAAATCCCAGTAATTGGCCAGATTGGACACAAAAAACACATTTGTGAGGGTTCAAGCGTATATTGTAGTGTTGACACCTGATAAAGACAACTCCCAAATGTGTCGCATGATCTTCCTGTTTCAATGAGTGAACTCGTAAATCATCCAAATAGGGTTGTATAATATGTTTGATATCGTGAAATGCATAAGACATAGCTCGTTGGAAGGTTGCACTGAGATTATTTAATCCGAATGGGATTTTTCGATAAGAAAAAGTCCCCCATGGACAAATGAATTTGGTTTTATGTTGATCAGATGGGAATACGTTGATTTGGTTGTATTTAGAAAATCCATCCATGAATGAAAAGATTTCATTACCGGCACAATCGTCAATTATTTGATCAATATAGGGGGTAGGATAGTTGTCTTTGGGATAAGACTTATTAATATCCCCATAATATATGCATACTCTGATGATCCCTTGATTTTTTTTAATAGGAACAATATTGGAAACCCAATTAGTCAAGAATTAGGGGAGTTTTGAGGTTTAAAATGGGCCTCCTAAGGACATTATAAAATAATAGTCGAAATAATAAAATAAGATTAGATTATGTCATCAAATTTTAGAGGGAAGAAAAAAAACATTATTTTTTCAACTTATTTCCCTATGGGTTTACTCAAATTTTGAGCGACGACACTAATTAGATGAAGGATTTGATTCATCATCCAAGGAGTACCCATGTTTAATATATTCGATGAATCCTGCTACACGAAAAATGAGAAATACATGAAAAACATGATTGCAATCACATTTTTTATGTATTCCTTATTTTTCATGTAGCAAGGTCCATCTAAAGTATGCAACATGGGTATTCCATGGATGGGGAATTAAATTTTTCATCCAATGAGTACTCCCACTCAAAATTTGAGTAGAACCTTAGGGAGATAATTTGAAAATAAGATTTGATAAAGTAGTTTTATTGTTTTATTATTTTATTTTTTTTAATCTTTTTACTTTTTTACTCCAAAAATGGTGAATCTTCCCCCATGGTTGACATCATCATCTTGAATCCTATTGGTTCTTATAAAGTTTATTTTAGTTGTACATTTTTCTTAGGAGCCCATTTTAGACCTCAAAATTCCCCTAATGGGAATCAGGTAGATAAAACATTCTTTAAGCAATTTTTCAACCTTAGCTTTAATCGCAGTAGCCTTTTGTGGATGCACTAGATGTAATCATTGTATAATAGTTTTAGCATCCAGGTAAGTCTTAATTTTATGAACAACAATACTCAGGTCAATTCTTGTCATTTCCTCATAGGACTAGGAAAACATGTCACAAAATTATTGAAATGGGGCTTTGTACATTTGAATTTCTTCAAGTGAGCACGAAGCACCTAAGTGAATGTTCTCGATAATTCTTGTTTTGACAGAGATATCAATCAAAATCATTTTATATATGTTTCCCAAATTATTTTCAGATTTAGATTGAAGAACTAACATGGGCCATTTAGGACTATCCACGATCTTAGTTTTTAAATCATTCTCGATTTTATCAAGGTTAGGAAGAAAGGATGAACAATGATGATAATCATCCCATGGCATTTCATCCAAAGTCATAATCTCCATAATACTTTCATTAGTTGGAAATGTATTGTCCAAAGGATTAGGAAGTGAAATTGGTTCTAACCAAGGTAATTTATAATAATCATCATTGATCGCATTCAATCGATCAATCTTAAAAGATGATGGATAGGAAAATGTTTCAACTTCCCGATAAGCCAATTCAAGTGGGCTCAAGGTCATCTCATTTCCATAATAGGTCAATTCATATTCTAAAGGAAATATCCATGGATCAGAAGATTCCATAGTGCTTTATTTGATCATGTTAACCTGGGAAACATTAGAAGGAAAATTTGGTGGAGGAAGTGAAAAAGTTCCCATCAGTGATGAATCTTTAAGCAAACCAACACTAATATCCTCATAAGGAGTAATTATTTTTCTGACAAAAGGTATGTTGCCTATAGAGAGAGTTAGGACTAGAAGTGTAGTAAGACAATTGGTCTACTTTTACTATTTTCCCTCGATGAGGAAATAATATCATATGGAAAAGTGATGAGATCTCTACATAACATAGGTCCAACTTCGACCAAGTAAAAGGTTATAATCGATTTGAGGATCAAAAACTTCAACTTTGATTGTGACCGTATTATCTTCTAATTCTATGGGTAGATCATTTAAGACTCCATAAGGGCGAAAACCTCTTCCATCAAAGGCTTTTGGCGTGGTAGGTGATTGATTGATAGTTGGAGAACCTAAAGCTTTCCAATAATAAATAGACATGATACACGTAGAAGCTCCTCCATCAATAACTATGTGAAACACTCATTTCGTTTTGACAAAAACTAGTATTTGGAATGCCATTTGATGCAGGAGTCTAGGTATATGAATTTCAAGTTCAAAGATAATAAAATTAGAATCCTAAGGATAAATTTCTCCAATAGCTAAAAATGGTAACTTTATTTGTGCTAGACATGTTTGCACCACCTCAAGAGCTGACATTGTCGAAGGAGACATCGCTAAGTCTCCAACAATGTTGTAATTCTTAGCAGCTCTAACATGTGGGTTGAAAGCTAATTTTCGAACAACACCTCTGGGAGGCGGTTGAATCACCATTTCATGTTTTGGTTTCTCAATATGTAATGGTTCAAAAGCAGGAGGAATTGAACTAGAAGGTTGACTAAATGAACTAGCATCGTTTCCATTTACCACAACACCCTTAGATCCATAATATTTTGATCTTATTGCTACCATAACTTTTTGCGAAGACGTCATCATGATATCCGCTGATGTGGAAGAAGAAGATGGATTATATGAAATCATTTTTCTATCCTGAAAAGGAAAATGATCCTTCAAAACAACAAGAGTTAGAGAGCCTTTTAAAAATTTGGTGACCTCTACCTGATGTGGGCATTCCTTTGAATAATGATCTTCATTACAAGTAAGGCAAGGATAATGAGGTTTATTTTTCTCGTCAGTAGGATTATTTTTAATCAGATTCTCTTTTGTGAGAATCATTTTGTTTTTTTTACCTTTCCCCTTATTTTTACCCTAGATGATTGATTCTTGCTAGTAGATGGCTCTACGAAATTAATTTCAAAAGTAGTTTCCAGAGAAAGGTTTTAAGTGGGTGAATCTTGTATAGCCAAAGTCTGAGTGCTTTTAGAATTATTATTTTTCACTTAGATTAATGGTTAACATAATTAATTATACCATCAGTGGTGTTAGATCCTGTAGGAGATGAATTTGATTGATCTAAAATTGTTGGGCGAGGTAAATTCAGGATTTTCTTGTACAAGGTGCCAGATTAGGTATAGAGTAAGTCTAATTACTTGGAATGAGAAATTACCAGCTCTTTCATTACAACACCTCCTTTAGCAACATCCTCGGTAATATTGGGAAGCAATGGTTTTGTAAATCATTTATCTAAAATTTGATCTGGAATAAAAATTTTGACTAATCGACACCTACGTCTCCATTCATGTATATGATCTGAACTATAAGTAGATTTCTATTGTTTTAAGGAAGTCAAAAGTTCAGTACTAGTGTCATACCGAATTGGTAGCTAAAAATGTGTCAAAAATGATGTTGCTAAAGAGTTGAAATTATGGAAAGAAGCGTGAGGTAACTCAATCTACCATTTTGATGTTGAACCAGTTAACATTCATTGGAAAAGGTGAAGTCTGTTAGAATCACCTATTAGTGAACCCGATGCACACCAAAGATGATATGTCATAACATGATTTGATGGGTCATCTCCTGATTTGCCTTCAAACTTTCACATATCACTCGTAACTTGGTAGGAATCTTTGACCAAAAAGGATAATAATAGATATAATCGTTGGTTAACCGGGATGAATATGGTAAATATAAAGTTGCAATCAATGGTAACTGTTAATTAGTGTCTTGTTGTGGATTTTGATAACCTTGAGGGTTAAGTCCAACCCATGGAGGAGAATACCCAAGATATCCTGGAATAGCTTGTGAAGTCGGAATTTTCATTCCTCTAGGGTAACCAGGGTGAATCATACCAGGTTATAGTTGAAAAGGAACTTGATAAGTATGACCAAGGTATGGTTGGCTATGGATAGGTGGACTTTGACCCATTTTACCCAAGTAATATTGCCCATGTAATAGTTGAGCTTGCAAAGGATGACCTTGAAGAAATTGTCTTTGAATAAGTTGACTCTAAAAACATTGACCTTGAAAAGGTTGGCTTTGGAAAGCTTGACCTTGGAAAGGTGGGATTTGAAAAGTTTGACCTTGAAAAGGTGGAATTGGAAATATTGACCTTGAAAAGGTGGAATTGGAAATATTGACCTTGAAAATGTGTTTGCATTGTCCTTGTACTAGGTTGCTCTATAGGAATCTATGTTGTAGACATGATAGTAGGACCATTTTGATGAGTAGATACCTGAGGGATAACCTGTGTAGGTTGTGAAACAAGTATTTGAGGGGTAACTTGGATAGTCGTTTGTGATAGTATAGGTGTCTGAGGTGAACTTGGAACCGGCTACTCAAAAATTGTCTCGATAGTGTTTGAGATCCACTTTCAACAGGTTGTTGAAAGTGTTTGAGGAATTCCTTGGACATACTATTGGACATGTGTTTGCGGAATTCCTTGGACAGACTATTGGACAGGTACTACAATACTTGGTATAGGTATTTGTGGAATATATTGTCCAGTAGGCTGAATAGGTTGATAAACTGGCACTTGTGGAGCAACTGTAAAACGTTTTTGAGCAAACGAAGGGTTCCAAATAGTATTCCTCTCAAGGTTAGGAGTACCAATCAAAGGTTGAGCCATAATAGGTTGATCCATACCAAGATTAGGTATACGACCATAATTTCTATTAAAAGGTTGTCCTCGAGGTGTAGGATATGATCCAAAAATAGGTTTTTCTCCAGGTGGAGGATAAGGTGGTTGCCCCCTAGGCGAGTAATAAATACTAGTTAGGGTTACTTGAGGATTACCTAAGTTACCAGATATGTTGTGAATATATTGGTCTCATGCCAAAGGTGATTCAGGTATGGATGTCATGCTCTGAATAGTAGATGTAGATAAAACAGATGACCAAGTAGAAACTTGAGGGGAAGGAGTAGCTCCTAAAAAAGTTCCAGTAAGTGACTAGTACCTAGGAGGAGCTAAAGGACTGCCATACAAGAATGACTCTGGAGAGATGGTAAACATAGAAGTATTAATAGCTTGACTCCCAACGGGAATTTCTGATATGATCTTTCTCATTGAATAGTAAAAAGGAATGCGATGAGGTGGAAAACTTTGACCTAAAAAGTTCAAAGGGATATAATACTAAAGATCAGGTTGGAAAGGATCAAAAGGAACTATAGGAAAAAATCTTGGTTCACCAGTATTAAATAGAGTACAAGGTGATTCTTCCTCCTCATTCCCAGTAATATCTTCAATATTAATTAAACCAAGAGGTAGTCCAGTTGTAATTATAAGTTTCCTTTTAGGTGAAGGTGGAGTAGGAGTAGGAGATATAACAGCTAAAGGTGATTTACGTTAAGAAATATCAGAATTGGGTTCTTCAACTTCTGGTTTAGTTATTTTTATGTCTGAAAATTCATCAATATTAGATTCACTTTGAATAACTTTTGTAACTTCGGGGCCAGAAAGAAGTAAGCTTGATTCTAATTCTTGCGTTGGATTCATTTCAATTTTTATTGTCTCATATTCTAAAAATGTAGATGTTTTGGGTTGCTGTGAGGTTCCAAATCCTGTTGATTTTGAACTTTTATTTTTAATATTTTCTAATTAACTAGGCTTAAATTTAGTGGGTAAACGTGTGTTCTATGTGAATGCCTTGGTGAATTAGGCATGATGAAATTTTATTAAAAAACCAAATAATATTCACAATCCAAACTTAAGGTCTCTAAAAATTAAAAATAAGCAATTAACATGCACTAGTAAATCCAAGGAATCAAACCATGCAAACAAGATTTTCACAATGAAATCACTTGGTGGTGATGAAACCCAACGTCGTAGAGATCAATGTGAAAAGTGGCTAAAGATATAGCGGGTGGAACTAGTTACACTGGAAACCTACTTAATGTACATGATCTGGTGTAACTAATATTTATTTATGCCATTTTGAATTAAGAATAGTCTCAAAAAAGGTCCAAGTGAGTCTAGCCAATGTTTATTCTAGGTACACCAGAGACATCCCTCCATCGTCATCTTGGGTAATAGCCCTAAGATTATGGTCTCTAAGGTTACCACTTAAACAATTTAACCTGGGGGGGCAGTCATAGTTCAAACGTACATGCAAGGGCAGAGTAACAAAGCTCAATCCCCTTGAAAGTTCCTCAACATGGTTAATCTGAGGTTTACTTCCAAGTGACTCCCAAGTACCATTCAACACCATTTTTAATACGTGTAAATCACTCCATTGTAGCCAATGAAGTTGGGTTGATTACTCCACTGAGTCCAACATGATCTCGTGCTTAGCTCCTTTGTAAGGGGATCTTCCCAAAGCCAAATTGAAATAAATGGCTTTACTCCCTATCTCAATATTCTAATGTTTTTTTGAAGCTTTGGAAAGTTAACTCACTTCCTATTCCAAAGCCCTACAACTTGATCTAATGTAGGTGGAAAAAAGCCCTAAAATAATAAAAATTTCTATATTGATTTTATTAGCGTTGTTTTTAATAGTTGTTATTTACTTAGAGGTAATGGACATGAAACTGATGGTATTATTACTTGACTCAAATCCTTAATGCAATCGAATATGAAATTGTGATCTTTTCAATTAAGACCCGATTTGGACTCTTCAAGATAAAGTTATGCTCAATCTCTCACAATGACCTAATTATGGACTAGTTTAGTAGAGAAAATTGTACGGCGTGCCACGTGTCATTGTTTCCTCCTTTAGCTCTAAAATTGATACAAAGAAAACTATAGTTCGTGCACTACCCACCACTTTTTATAGAATTCCAATCATCTTCTCAGAGAGAGAGTTATGACAATTTTCCCAAGGTCACTTCTTTGAGATGAAATTTGGGAGCCTGCAAAAACCCTAACTTCCACAGATCATATCTCTGACAATATAGCGAACCAAGATCTGAAATTCAGTCACAACGTTCATCAGGATTGCAAATCAAATGGGTTTTCATTTCAGAATATAAGACTTCACAGAAATGAAGTTATAGTGAAAATTCCACAATCACTTCATTTGGAGGATATATGAGATTTCTTTTTATAGAGTTGAGAGGGGATTCTATAGAGAACGTTGGAGGGATTTTAGGAGCTTAAAAAATTATTAATTATGACTATTCAATGACCAAAACCAATTATGAGTGCCATGCCACAACCCCATAGGGTTTTATCCCATTAACTGGGGTTACTAACTTCAATCATGAATATCTCTCAAACCGTGAAGAATTACTTGGCGTGCCATATATCAATGGAAACATATCGATGATTATAATCCATCTAGAAGATCCTTGACTCAAAATCGAGTAAGTTGTCAATTCAAAATTCTCTTGAAAGATTAGGGTAGCCCCTGGTGCTGCTTGGGTTGACATCGATGACAACCTCATATCATATTTAGATCAACAATCTCCCCCTTTGGCATTGATGGAAACACAAGTACTCCCCTACGATCAAGGCACCTCCTCCTACTTCCTTCTCTCCTCCTTTGACGTCAATGGCAAAGGGTAACTCCCCCTGACACACAACCATCCTGCAGACCTGTACACACTTCCACTCCCCCTTTATTTTCTAAAGAAGGAAAATCTAATGAGAACTTGGGAGAATCCCAAGCTTCTGGGGAAGATATTCAAATGCTTCACGGGGTAAAGGTTTAGTGAATATATCTGTGATTTGTTCTTTTGTACCAATATATTCAAGTTTGATATTATTTTCAGCGACTTGTTCTCTAACAAAATGATATTTTATCGTAATGTGTTTTGTTTTTGAATGCATGACAGGATTCTTGGAGATGATGATGGCACTAGCGTTATCATAGAATATGGGAATAGGCTCACTGAATTGTACTTGAAGATCTTGCAAAGTTTGTTTCAACCAAAGGACTTGAGTACAACAAGTTGTCGTTGTAATGTATTCTGCTTCCGTTGTATATAACGAGATTGAGGTTTGCATTTTGCGCAACCATGATACGAGACAACCACCTAGATAGAATGTTGCTCCACTAGTACTCTTACAATAATCAATGCTTCCTGCCCAATATGCATTTGTAAAGGCTTGAGTAATGAGATTTTTTCCCTTGGGATACCACAAGCCATAATCTGTTGTGCCCTTTAGATATCGAAGAATTCTTTTGACGGCAATAATATGTGATTCTTTTGGTGTTGCTTGGAATCTTGCTACTTGTCCAACTGCTTGCATAACATCTGGTCAGGAGGTTGTTGCATATAGAATACTACCAATCATAGATCTATACAACCTCCGATCCACATCCTTAGATGAGTCGTCTATGCTCAATTTGCAACCTGTTACAAGTTTGAAATCTTCCATTTTGAATTTCTTGAGCATTTCTGTTATGCTCTTGACCTGCGAGAAGATACCAGAATACCAAATATGCGAAGAAATATACACAGAACACAAAACAATAAGAAATAACAACATGTATTTTCTTATTCAAAAAGTAAATCAATTTTCACTTGCCTCTTCGAGGGGGAAACCTCCAATAGAGCTGGGCTCAACTACAAAATAAGACATGACGCTCCTCAAGGGGAGTCTCTATCCTTTATATAGGATTCATACATGCAATACCATGGGTCAATACCATGGTTCTTATTAATACCATCTATCTAATACCATGGCCCATTTGCAACTAATTGTGGTCCCTTCTTTAAATGTGGGTCAACCACTTACAATTATTAATAGGGGATTTATTGACTCTTTAACTAACTATAACTATGACTTAACCCTATTACATAAATAAGGTGGTTAGGTTTGGACCCTAACATGCCCTCCCCCATAAAATAGCCTTGTCCTCAAGGCTGAAGCTACAGAAATTGCTAAAGAATAGTGGCTGGTTCCGAGGTTGCATCTTTTGGAGAGGTGTCTTTCCACTTGATGAGGACTTCCTTGATCATGTGGCCGCGTAGGTGTCGTTCTCGCGTGTCAAGAACCTGTTTAGGTTGGAGCCAGATTGAACCTTCTTCATCCAATTCTGGTAGACTGGTTTGAATTCTGCTATGGTTCCCAACCACTTTATTGAGGCATGAGACATGGAAGACGGGATGGATTTTTGCAGTGGGTGGCAAGGCTAGCTTGTAGGCTACTTCTTTGATGCGCTGAAGTATTTGATACGGTTCGTAGAATTTTGGAGATAATTTCTGACAACCCTTGTCTTTGAGTGATGTTTTCTTATATGGTTGCAGCCTCAAGAATACCCGATCCCCTTCTTGAAATTTGCGCTCTGAACAATGTTGGTCTGACTGTTGCTTTATGCGATTTTGAGCTTGATGGAGATTCTCTTTGAGGTGGGCTAGCATGGTTGCATGGTTCTATAGGAGTTGATCCACTGCTTGTACCTTCGAGCATCCATGGATATAAGAAGTAGGTGAAGGAGGGATTTGACCATAAACTACTTCATATGGAGTCATTTTGGTGGTGGCATGATAGTTAGTATTATACCACCATTCAACTAGAGGCAACCACTATACCCATTGATGTTTCTTTTCTGAAGTGAAACACCTAAGGTAGGTCTCTAGACATTTGTTGACCGCTTCAGTTTGACCATCAGTTTGGGGATGATAGGAAGTACTGAGTTGTAGTTGGGTACCTTGTAGCCTAAAGAGTTCCTGCCAAAAGTTACTTGCGAATATTGGGTCATGATCAGACACAATGGAAGTGGGCATGCCATGCAATTTGAAGATCTGTTCCATGAAATATTGAACCACCAAAGCTGGTGTAAAAGGGTGGGGTAGGGCGCAAAAATGAGCATACTTAGAAATTCTGCTCACAATGTTAGGTCCCTATAATACTAGTAATTACCCCATTACTATTGTAGTTGTATCCCTTATTAATATTTTTGTGCCCCTTTTGTCCCCACATTGTTTTTACTGTGCCCCATAGAATCCCTCGATTGTTATTTTTGTGGCTTTATATTATTATTGTTAGGTCGGCTGGGTTATATTGTGACTCCTTAGACTCTTATATATAAAAAGCAGGTTTTGTCATTTGAATCATCGAAGAATTGTTCATTTGTGTAATGTAAATAAGGTTTTCCCCTCGAAGAGGCTGAATTATAAGGCGTTCAACTATCTTTTCTTTCTTTTTGTGAGCTGGTTTCATAACATTTGGTATCAGAGCTTTGGATTCTAGGGTTTCGCTGCTCCAAATAGGTCATCGTGGCATTTTCGCTATAACTTTTTTCTACGACATTTCACAAGCTAAAAACAAAACCCATTTGAATCGAAATCACACTGAACCTCGGGTCCGAATTTCAGAGCTTTTCGCACTATATTTGTGGAGATATGAACTAAGGAAGTTCGTCTTTTTGTAGACTCCTGAATTATATTACAAACAGGTGACCTGGAAAAAATTGTCATAACTTTCTCTTTGAGCATCGCATTGAAATTTCGTAAGAAGGTACAGAAAGAGGACGGACTTTAGTTTCTTGTATATATTTTTCAGAGCCAAAGGTCAAAATAGTGACTCGTGGCATGTTGTATAAGTTCGCTCTACTGAACTAGTCTATAATCAAGTCACTCTGGGAGATTTGGCATAACTCTTCCCTGGAGTATCCAATTTGGATCAAACTAGTGGCATTGGAAAGAGGATGCAGAGGGCTACTACAGATCACAATTTTAGAACTAGATGATTCGAAATTACAGAGATACATCAAATTCAATATCAAGCTCCTACAAAGTGAAAAAAGGTGTGTAAATTTTTCAAATTTTTTAATAAGCTTGGTTTGAAAAATTAGTTTGAAGGAATTCAAAGGGCATAGTAAAGCATTATTATCGGTAATTGATACCCCGAGGAAAGAAAATGAAAACACCTAGTAAGCAACCTGAAAGCTCTAGCATGACTCATGAAGAAGAGGAAGAAATGCAACATGATATATCAAAATTATGAGACCAAGTGCAACAAGTGTCACTTGCACAAAAAGCAACAGAATTTAAGATGGATGGTTTAAAGAAAGATGTAGAAGCTAAGATGCATGGGTTAAAGAAAGGAGTAGAAGCTAAGATGGATTGTTTAAAGAAAGGCGTAGAAACGAAGATGAATGACATGGAAGCTAAGATGGACGATTTGAGGACAGGCATGAAAGATTTGAAGACAGGCATGGAATATTTGAAGACAGATTTGACAAAGTTTCTACAAGAAATGCTTAATAATGGTGAAAGGGTAGTAAAGAAAACTCATGATGAGAACAAAAGAAATGTTAATCATGATTTCATAGACTCTAATGTTGGATCGAATACCCACCATATTCCAAAAATCGATATGAGGAAGTTTTATGGCAAGGATCCCACAACATGAATATTACAGATGGAGCAATTTTTCGATCTCAATAATGTGCAAAACACACAAAAGTTACGTATTGCAACTTTATATTTGGAACCAAATCAGTTTGTATGGTATCAATGGCTTTTATCTCGTAAATAAATTATCACTTGGGCAATTTTTACAGAATAATTGACAGCACATTATGAGGATACAAAAAGCAACACTTTTTTAGCCAATTGATAAGTCTCAAACAAAAGGGTTCAATAATGGAGCACATTGAGGAGTTCCAAAAATTGAACATAAGGGTAAAAAATATTCCAGAAGAGCATAGGATTGATGTGTTCACAAGGTCTTTAACATGATGTTCACCTTTGGGAACCTGATTCATTAGAGAAGGCATTCAGGTTAGCAAGAAAAATGAAAAGAAAAATTATGGCAACCAGGAAGCATACCACTCACAACTATAAAGACGGAAGTGTTGTTGCCGTTAGTATTCCACAACCTATAAGGTTGACACCACAACAATTGAAAGAAAAAAGAGCAAAAGGGCTTTGTTACAGTTGTGATAGCAAATACACTAAAAGTCATAAGTGTGCTGAGAAGAAATTATTCTACATAGATTGTCAAGAGGAAGAGGAAAAGTAGCAAGAAAGGTCAAAAGAAGAGGATATACTCCAGGAACAAAGCCTGGATGAAAAACAAATGAATCCGACCATATCTTCTAATGCATTGGCGGGAATTACCACTCCTCAAACCATTAATATAGAAGGAGAAATCAAGAAGAAAAAGGTAATAGTGTTGATTGATTCAGGAAGTACCCACAATTTTATTCATTGTAAGGTAGCAAAAGAATTGAATTACTTCTTATATCTAGCACCAGAGTGTCAAGCGATGGTTGCAAATGGAGGAACAATAAATTGCTCTGGAAAGTGTCATAATATCAAGCTATCCATGGGAGAATATGTATTGACTAGCTCAATTCTTTCCATTCCAATGGGAGGTGCTGATGTTGTATTAGGAGTCCAATGGCTACAATCCTTGGGTACAATAGCTTTTAATTTTCAAGAACTTTTCATGAAATTTTCTGTGGAAGGAAAAGAAGTTGAATTAAGGGGTATTGCAGGGAAACCGAGAAAGATAATCAGCTCTAACGGTATGAAAAAGCTTCTAAAAAAAGAACAAAAAGGTGTAATTTCACAATTATGTTCGCTAGATGTTTCCACATTGGAATCATCCATTTCTCCAGATCTCCAAAAAGTCTTGGACAATCATTCCAAGGTATTTGAGACTCCCAAAGGTC
>APFE031594756.1:0-10864 GCA_000404065.3 Pinus taeda | reverse complement strand
GACAAAGAAACTAACACCGGAAAACAGGGTGAAAAAGAGGACGAGGCGATGCCTGATGTTGATGAACCTATGGATCCTATTGATTCTCCTCCCCAAGAGCCCTCCTCCAAGAGGAGACCCTCATGGCTTAGGGAGACTCTCGAAGATGCCGAGAGACATATTGCACCAAGGGGGGCTTTCCATGAGAGTAAGAAGCCAAACAGGTATCAAAGATACTTGACCGTCATGAGCACTATCATTCAAAATGAGCCTTCATCATTTGAAGAAGTCGTGAAGCAACAAGTATGGAAGGATGCTATGAATGAAAGATACGAGTGTATTATGAAGAAAGATGCCTGGGATGCGGCCCCTAGACCCTAGCACAAATCGGTTGTCACCTCTAAATGGCTCTACAAAATCAAGCATGGAGCTGATGGAAGTGCAAAAAAGTTCATAGCTCGCTTTGTTGCTCGAGGCTTCTCTCAAAAGGAAGGTGTAGATTACAATGACATATTTGCACTTATTGCCCGATACACGACAATCCGCTCAATCATAGCCCTTGATGCCTCGCAAAGATGGAACCTACATCAGATGGATGTCAAGAGTGCTTTCTTGCATGGTTTGATCAAAGAGGAAGTTTATGTGGAACAACCCGAGGGGTTTGAGGTTTATGACTAGGAATCTCATGTATGCAAGTTGAAGAACGCTCTTTATGGCTTGAAGCAAGCACCCCAGGCTTGGTATGAGAGGATTGATAGCTATCTGATGAAGTTGAGATTCACTAGAAGTGAAGCCGATCAGAACCTTTACTTTAAGGTTGAAGATGATAAACCTCTCATACTGGTACTTTATGTAGACGACCTCTTTCTAACAGGTGCAGACCGTCTCATTAACAAATGTAAGAGGGAGTAGGCTTCTGAATTTGAGATGAAGGACCTAGGACTGATGCACTACTTCCTAGGGTTGGAAGTCTGGCAAAAGCCAAGAGAAATTTTCCTATCTCAAGGAAAATATATTGTGAACATACTGGAAAGATTTGGAAAGGTGGACTACAAGCCTGTGACTACCCCGATGGAACTTAACTTCAAGAAGTTATGTGGTAGTGCTGCGAGACCTGAATTGGGAAATGCCTCTGAGTATCGTCAACTCATAGGAGCGTTGATGTTCTTGGTGAACTCCCATCCAGACATATGTTTTGCAGTTAATGCGTTGAGCCAATATATGGTTGAGCCTCATCATATACATTGGATTGGTGCCAAGAATCTTCTGAGATATCTTCAGGGCACAATCACTCATGGACTGAGATACACTGCCAGAGATGTGAAGTTGCATGGTTATTTTGATGCTGATTGGGTCGGCAGTGTGGTTGACCACGAGCACTTATGGGCGTTGTTTTTCTTTGGGTTCTGCTTTGATATCCTGGATGAGTAGGAAGCAAAAATCGATTTCCTTGAAAATTGTTGGGATCGAATACATAGCTGCTAGTATGGCCTCCTGTGAAGTTGTCTGGTTGAGGAAGCTCTTCAATGAGTTGTTTGGACATGTGTTGGATACCACTGTGATCCTCTGCGACAACCAGAGTGGGATCTGATTATCAGAGAATCCCGTATTTCATGATCGCTCCAAGCACATAGATATCAGGTACCACTTTATCTGGGATATGGTACAACGAGGAGCAATAAGGCTCAATCACATTGGAACCGATGAGCAGGTCGTCGATATTCTGACAAAACCCCTGGGGAAGGTCAAGTTCTTAGCCTTCCGAGAACGACTTGGAGCCGTGGAGAGACCCTCTTCTAAGGGTCCTGTATGATATGGACACTGAGCTCTGCGAGCTCTGGGGGGCTTGGGGTACTTCTTGGAGCGATGAGCAACCATAGGGTGAGTGGTTCAGCCTTCCCCTGTGTTACCTGGTGGCGACATGTAGGCAAGATGAGTGGTTCATCCTTCTCTTGCTGAGACATCCTACCCATGGAGTCTGGGACTCATTAGAAGTACCTCTCATCTGGCCAATGAGTAGGGAAATGAGGATAGGGACCATAGTACTACCGATGAACGCATCATGTACTACTATACTCCCTATGCTAGGATGACTGATATTGATCTGGGATCAATTGGAATTGACTTCGAGTTAATAAGAGTGGTATGACACACTCTCTTTTGATTGGAACTAACTTTGGGTCAGTAAGAGTGGTATGAGACACTCTCTTTTATCTGGGAGTGACTTCGGGTCAATAGAGAATGGTATGATACATTCTCAATCACTTCTTCTTCATAGTTCAACAGAGCAGTGCATTGATGGCAGAGATAGTACTGATTGGCAGATATATTAGCAGATGGGGTTTTCCCTAGTTGAGAGGGAGTGTTAAAATTGGCAACTAGGGCCAAACTCCACATGGGTTATCTTATTTATGGCAGCTGATATTTTTCTTGGATTCCTCTCTCCAAGAGGTGTAGGATTGATTTAAAGATCATCCAACTCCGATATGTAAAAATGAAGCTATGAATTTATTTGTATTATTGACAATTTGTCAAGGTCGGCCAGCGTGCAAAACTGGAATTCAAACCCCCCACCCATCCTCAATGTTGCATATAAAAGGAGGAGACATTAAGTCATTTTATCATCATCTCATCTTCACTCATCTCTCTCTCCTCACTTGATTGGTACGCAAATCTGGCAGTTGTCTCTCACACGTGCAAAGGAAAGGAAGATGTTTTATGTTTGACTGAGTTGACCAATGTTGACCTCCTCTTGACTGCGGATTTGGGTGAGGGCCTTCTCCTTGGCAAACCACAGATCTGGGCACCGAAATCAAGGTGATTTGACCTCCCATTTGACCAACGTTGACTGCCCTAGATCTGGTCGCAATTTGACTTTCGTTGACCAACGTTTTACTGGACTTTTTTGAACTGTTTTGGACTACTTGGGTTTGTTGTTGGAGGCCGAAGTTGATTGGGTTTGACCGAGCTACTTAGAGGAAGAATTTTGCCCTATTTGACCAGCGTTGACTTTTCTAGTTAAGGCTTTTCTGTTGCTGTCATAAATTATCAAATTTGTAAATTTGTATTATCTCTCTCTATTGAACTATTGAAGAATATAAGAAGAATTGATCAAAGGTTTCCCCACATTGGGGTTTGTCCCTGGCTAGTGCCACATCTTGTGTCCTCTTGTCTTGGCCTGTCTTCTACTATTTATGATTATGTTCTATCTGCATTTTACTATCATGCTGATGTGATTGTTAAACTGGATATTGATATTGGGCTAATAAAGAAATTGAAGTAAATTGCTCTTAAGCATAGAACATACCATTGTTACAAAAATTAACACATAATGATCCATAAGCCTTTGATTTCCTTCTACAAACTTTGCCTAAGGTTTACAAACAATAAACAATCCAATGTCAATAATAATTAAAACAATAAAAGAGATATAATACCATTTTTTTTTATCAAGACAGCTCCCTCTTGGTCTTCAGTCCAACCTGAAAATCAACCTCAACATCAAAATGTCGGATCTAGAAGCTAGGGTTACCCTTTCAGCAGGAGCAATCAATTCCTTTTGTCTTGACAGCAATATGGCTAGGGATTTAACTTCAAACCGTAATCAATTTAGTGTTTTACCAACTAACACAGCGTAGCATTCATTTTTATTATCCCTAGAACAAATATTTCAAACTCCTAAGATTCTCAAGAAATATGCACAGTTCTTCAAGAGACCTTTTAGACATAATTACAATAGGCAATGAATTCCATCATTCTTGCTCATGCCAACACTAAATTATAAACGACTTCGTTAAGCAACAACCATAGATTTTACTAAGCTTTTGAAATTTCTTAAGCTAGACTGCAACTTGCTCTTCATCACAGTGCTTTTCATAAGTATATGAATGTCATACAATCAAATCATCTTTCTTGTAGAGGTCAGTCTACTTCAAAATATAACAGTCATATATATTGCTCAGAATTGTCTCATATCATAGAGACATGCCTACGATCTTTCGAGATTTTAATTTTGAGACCTCTACTCAATATACAAGGGATCCAGTCGACTTCAATCAATCATGTCGGCCTAGTCGAGGGAGAGAGATGTCGATCTATATGAGTAGGATAGGATATCCTCCATGTGATCTCAGATCAGAATCATTTATTGATTTGTGTGATAGTATAGGACATAGAAATGGTTTGGGATCACATCATATACTTATGCACAAAGTAGATAGACCTCACTCTTATTTGAACCTCTCAACCTTCAAAAAAAATTATACAAGATTTGGTCTTACAAATTTTGCAAAGATTTATATCTCTCAAAGTTAGATAGGTTACTTTAGGGACTTGATGACTCTTGTTATACAGAGATACTTAGAAAAATAGAACTCCCAAGAGGTTCGCATATCATGCCATAACGATTTGCTCTTTCTATTGTCGCATAGGTTACAATTTCACTATTCCATAAACATTGTAATAGGTATCACATATAGCTAACAAATTTGTGTTTAAACAGCAATGGAGCAACTTGCTCATTCCTCCAAGTCACCTAGTCATAGAGTGCTAATGATGCAAGTCACACCTCAATCGAGAATGTGATACCAAACTAATGAAAAAAGTGGTCAAGGCTACTGTCATGTGTATTGAGATTTCATGCTTATTACTGTAGAGGTATATTAAACTTAGAGTTACTACCATATACCTTAATCCTCATGACAATCAAAACTCATGTGCATCTTAATATTGTTTCCATATATCATGTGATTAGTGAGTCACTATAGCCATTGTAACTGTATATAAGAAGAGCGACCACCGAAGGTAATCCATAGAGTCACAGAATTGTGATACCATCTTAGAACTACAAGCCATAGGTAAGGATCAATTGAATGTGATCATAGAACCACTCTGTTATGACCCTGTTGACCACTGGAGTGGCACCTGATGATTATATGAAGACTCCATGCGCAAAGATGATCCAAAGGACGCTTGTACCATCAAATAT
The DNA here is from genome assembly GCA_000404065.3 of Pinus taeda. Taxonomy (NCBI): domain Eukaryota; kingdom Viridiplantae; phylum Streptophyta; class Pinopsida; order Pinales; family Pinaceae; genus Pinus; species Pinus taeda. Next base: position 5,898 of record APFE031594756.1, on the reverse strand, counting down.
CATCAATCAACAAACTTTGTAAACTCTACTTCTATTTCTCATCATCTTTCTTGTACCTAGATTCCACACCCTATGGGAAATTTTCATAAGTGATATTAATAATGATGATTTTTGAGTCTATAATAGGCCTAGGATGTTGGGACTCGATCAACAAACGAGTACACCTTGGCGTGTTTTTTTTATCTAATTAATTATCCCTTCGTTTTTAGAGGCAGATAATTTTCTAGATTTTTTCACTCACTTTTTACCCCAAAGACGAGGTGACGATTTGAAGGTTGAGCCCCTAACACATCTTAGTGTCTAGAGTTGATGTATATTACCATAGTAGATCACACAAAAAATTCGTGGAATTTGGCCAGGTCTAAATAGGACCTTTTAATAATTAAAAATTTTCGGCAAAATGGATTTTTTTAATTATTTTCTATGTAATGATGTAAATAAGTGGTCTTAGGAAATGTATGGGGCCTATAACTACTTGAAATTCATCCTGTATAACTACTTGAAATTCATCCTCAAAAACCCAGCATTACCCGGACCCACTTTGAGCGTCCAAAAATGACTTATAGTCCCTCCAAAACCAATTTTCCACATGTCAGTGGCAAAAATGAGGAAAAATTCAATAATTGGAAAAAATTTAAAATTTTTCCTAAAGTCAAAAAAATTCAAACAAGTGACATGGCAATTCTAGTGAAGATAAAGGTGATGTGGCAATCATGTGGGGCCCACCAAACAAGATTCAAGTCAATTACAAAGTCAAAGTTCCAAGTGGCGAGTCACAAGGTTCCACTTTGAGTTACAAAGGGAAAGTTGAAGTGTTACGTATGGCCAAAATTCAAGCTAGAATTAATTCAAATGTGGATGGAATTATTATATAAGGTTGAATAAAGTGGGTTGGGAGTAGACCCCACCTCACTTCCATGGTCTACATATATCCAAGTCTAAGGAATTATGCACATGTTAAATTAAAGACCATGCATCACCTACGCACATACAAGGACAAAGACTCAAATGTGAGTCTTGCAAGTCAAAATAAATAGCAATCAAGTCATACCCAGGTTTCCTTAAGATTAGTTTGTTGGAACTGCAAAGGTTACCCATGAAGAGAAGGACCTGCGTTAGGGTCTATTGCGTAAGATAGAGACATAATTTGCCTCATAGAAACACATGAGCATGAAGGGTGCAAGACACCTCTGTTTGAAGAATGCTAGAAGATGGCAGTGTGGAACAAGGCAGCAAGGAATGGCAAAGGGCATGGAGGTATCATGGTTTTAGTAAGGGAGAAAGAAGGTTGTCTCATTCAGTTAGAAAAAGAAGACTCAAATAAGCAGTTCATTTGGTTTAAAATATCACAAAATGGAAACCACATCAGAATTGCAACATGCTATTTTGTGCCACAAGTTTCAAAAATCTACAAAGGTAGAGGGCTTGACCACAAAGATCCATTTGCAACCTTAAAAGCAGATATTGCAACATATTCGCAGCTAGGCAAAGTCCTTATAGTGGGTGATTTCAATGCTAGGACTGCAAGTGAGCAAGCTAACATTCTTTGTTGTAAAGATGATTGCAACCCTATTTGGCTTACAGAAGAGAGTAATCATCAGCGGGAAAGAATTTCAAAGGACAAGGGCCGCAATATCTTTGGTGAACAATTGCTTACTCTATGTGGGGCCTTTGATTTAGTCATTTGCAATGGCTTGACCAGATGGGCAAAGTCCGATAATTTCACTTGCAATACTTACAATGGAGCAAGTGTAGTAGATTATGTAATTTGATCACATGGTTTGTGTGAGAAAATGGAGGAAGTTTTGATTGGAGATCAGCTGTAGGACTTAAAATCAGATCACAAGCCAATTTATTTATGTTTCTCTTGGACTGGAAAGAAACAATTAGATTCAAAAATTCAACACGTCCAACAAAATCTCCAACAGGGCAAAATTCTTTTGACTCCAGAAAATTGTAGTACCTTCAAAATGACGTTAGCGGCTCTTTGAGAAGGAGAAAATCACAATTCACTACCTTCATAGTCATGAATTAACACATTTAATTCAATGCGCACTTGCAAAGTGCAAAAGAGCAAAAATTAAGAAGTCTAGAACAAATTGCTTTCTAGTTAATGCTTGGTTTGACGAGAAATGCAAAAAGGCAAGGAGAATGTGGAATGGGTATCAAGAAGTTGTGTGTTGGAAAAGCAAAAGACTTAGTTGAACTCCACACAGAATATCTAAAGTGGGGCTCAAAGATCCTTGCACCTCACATTACAAAAAATTTCAACAACATCATACAACAGGGGCTCCCCACAAATTGGACAACTAGTCTGGCAATACCTCTTTTCAAGAGCGGTGACGTCAATAATCCCTCCAAGTATAGGACCATAATGATAAACCCTTTGTTTGCAAAGCTATTTGGAAGCATGCTAGAAAATAAAATTAGCAAGTGGGCAGAAGAAAGAGATAAGCGTGCTAAAGGACAAGCAGTTTTTAGACCTAAACATTCCACAATTGATCATTGTATAACTTTAAGGCACATCATTGAAAAAGTTTGGGAGAAAAGCGTTTGACTCGGTTACTAGGGATAAGCTTTGGCACATAATGGAAGAACCTAGGGTTCCTAAACATTAGAGAGCAGTGGTGCATAGGCTATATGAAGAGGTGAAAGTCAAAATTAGAACTTCAACAGGCATTTTTGAAAGTTTTAGAAGCGATATATCCAAGTCTAAGGAATTATGCACATGTTAAATTAAAGACCACGCATCACCTACTGCTCTACACACATACTAGATTGGAATATCCACGCAAATTTATGGGGCAGATTGGAAGGTTCGGTCAACGCATAAATTAAAGAGTGTGTCTCCACTATCCTACACCCATCCTCCATGTGTATAAAGCTAGCTACTTCAGCCCCTACGCAGATCAAACCTGGCAGCCACACGCAGTTTACACTCAGACAAGCAGCATTTACGCACATCAATCTACTTTCGCTCTTGGTAGCCAAGGCACAACAGTTTAAACACCAGATTGAGGTTTTATTTGCAGTGTTGTCCAAACCACAGGTATTTGGCATCTTCTTGTTGAGAATCGCGTGGTGTTTGTTGCCCATTTCACCCACCATTTGGCATCTACAGTAGGGAAAACGATTTTTGCACATGGGCATGAGGAAATTTGGCTTCTACACTTGGCATTTGGAACTCCTATCAAAAAATTCGAATTTGCCTTGTGATCTCCTCCCTCTCACCACTTGGCATTTGGTTCTTCATTGGGATTTTCTCCCAGGTCCTTATAAATGTAACCCAGCTCTCATTGTGGAGCATGGTTTTTGAAACTTGAGCTTATTCTTATTCTACCGAAATTGTTATTGAGTTAAATAAAGTGAAAGTCTTTGGGGTTACTAGCTTCTCTTGTAGTACATTTTTTGGTTGATGAGGTATACCTGTTTAATTTGATTTTACTATTCATTTGATTTTACATTGCTATCTAGATGGTTTTTTGTGCATTTGCCTGAGGGCACTATTGTCTGAGGAGGAGAGATTTGCAACTATCTCAAATCTCCTTTGGGCTTGGTATATTTTGTGCTCTTGTTGTAGCTTGTTATTTTCGGTTGAATGACAAGCTAAACTTGGCCTCTATATGCCAAGCCTCTTTTCCACTAAGAATTGGTTTGCAGGTAGTTGTGTGTTCAAAGGATAAGTTGCCAAGTCTATTGGAGTGTGAGGACTTCTTCGGTTGGAATAGTCACCTCCAAGGATATCAAAGATCCCACAAGGTGTTTAAGCCAACAATCTCATAATACATCAAGAGATTTAAATAAAAGGGGGTTTCATGAGCCCTTTGCTTCTTTTCCATCTCGAAAAAAAATTATATATTTTCTTCTCTCATTTGTGTGCATATTGATTTTATCTATCATTTGAGGCTAAGTTGTTGAATTTAAATCCTAACTCTCACACACTAACATCAGCTCTTTCAAGCTGATCTTAGTGAGGGAATTTGTAATATAAAGTGTATTTTATACTTGCATTGGGTTTCTAACTCTTTCCTTCTCATGCATGTGATTTCATCTCACATATTTCAGCACTATTTCTTTTGCATGCTAACTCTTATGCTTGCTTTCCTATAGGTTTTCTTGGAGGCAATCCAAGTTTGAAGAAAGAGAGTTGAAGCATAAGCTAAGGAACCCTTTTCATGCTAACTCTTATGCTTGCTTTCCTATAGGTTTTCTTGGAGGCAATCCAAGTTTGAAGAAAGAGAGTTGAAGCATAAGCTAAGGAACCCTTTTCATTTGGAAACTCAAGTCCAAGTACCTCCTTCTTATCACTTCAGCTCTTTTTCTAAAGCCTCATTCTTTTGAAGAATTGTAACCATTAATCACCTCAAGGGTTTAGGTCTTTACTTTGTAACATCTCACAAGTAAATCTTTAAAATCTCACACTTGTAACTTTGGGAAAGAGTAAGTTTAAAGTGCATATTGTAAGTTTTTCCCAAGCCCCCCATTTCTATAAGAGGGCCTCATTTTCTAATAAAATAAAATTCATGTTTTGATGGAGCTTGGGATTTTTCCCATGGTATCCCCCTTCCTCATTTCAAGAGGGAATTCTTGTGGGTGGACTAATTTTGCTTCTAATTTTTCTTACCTTTCTAGCACTTAATTTTAATTTGTCCTTCTTAAAATTAACACATTTCACTCCACCTTCAATTTTTCCTAATCTTGTATTTAAATTCTCACATGCATAAGCTTCAAACTTGTATACTTGAGAAAATATTCTCTCATGTGTAAACACTTCATACTTTGGCAAGTTTTAATGGTTTCATAATTTCTTCAAGTACATGCTTCACTACACTTGGTCAATTTATGCTATATGTCATGGAAACTATTCGAGCATTATCATTTATTTGAAATAGTTGTAGCTTAAAGCAATCTATTCAATTTCACTTGTCTATTTTCCATTTAATGGTGCAAACAAGTATGAGCTCATGTAGCATTATTTTAATTGGAGAATTAACACAATGTGCACTTCATCTAGGCATTTTAGTATAGGAAGGGCCCAAGCCTCACTAAAATTTTACCTCCAACATAAGTTGGTTTAAGTAGACATCTTAATGACCCTCTACTCCTCTATGGACTCCTCACTGTGAGACCTAAATCTTTGGGCGAAGATGATGTCTAAGGATTGAAGAGTTCAATTGTAATCTTGTTGTAGAGGTAGTTAATAAAATTAACCAAGAGCACTTTCCATTACATTTACTTTACTTGTCTCTTGATGTTTTGAGTTGTTATATTGCAAAGTTTATTTTCAAAAAACATTTCAAAACAAGTATTGTGATTCTTCAAACTAGTAATAAGTGCTTTCATTTCATGCTCAAGTTTAATTCTATATTGACATCCTGATTTAGCATTTAGCATCTCCTAGTTTACTTTTTTTCAAAGTAAATTTTCTAATTGCTGAGTTTTGGCAAAATATGTTTTGATTCATGAATTGATTTTATATCTTACAAATATCTTGTGCGAACATCTTTTGTTTGCATTTCAAGGTTACTTTGTTTTCATTATTGGAAGCATTCCATCTTTACTTTGAGCAAATATATCTTTTATTTTGTTGAGCAGATTCTTTATAAGGCACTGGTTTTATGGTTTCATCATGTTAATGATTTTCATTGTTATTTCTCATATCATATTTTGCTCATATATCATTAAAAGTAATCAATTTTCACTATAACACTCTCCTAGAACCTCATATCACTTTCAACTTAACTTTTCATTAGGGACCACCCCCCTTAGCTAACCTAGGAGATAGCTTAAACGGAGAGAGAAGGGATTTAGTGTGACAGTCCCTTCTCTTAGTTCCCTGCCACCAAACTCACCTTGTGGGGTTAAAAGCTTTTCTCACTAACTTGTCGGTAGGTGTAG
>APFE031594751.1:4182-31464 GCA_000404065.3 Pinus taeda | reverse complement strand
CCTTCTCTCTCCCTCTCTCTCCCCCTCTCTCTCTCTCTCTCTCTCTCTCTCTCTCTCTCTCTCGTACCCTAGCCCCACTCCCTCTCTTTGTCGCCCCTTATGCTTGTTATCTCTCTCGCTCTCATTATCACCATCATATCATCAAACAACCTAATTTAGCATGTCATTTGACAAATAAAAACATAATGATATCATTTAACATGTATAATCCACATCATGTAGCAAACAAAAAGCTCTTATGAATTGGAAATCAATAATCATCATATTATTTAAGACAATCATTATATCATCTAAGAAATAATTATATACAAATTAAACTTGCAAAAAATGTCAACAACCTATTATCTAATTAGCAAAAACACAACCACCATATCACATAAAGAAAGAAAAATGTTTTGAGTTAAAAAAAAAATTAAGCCTCTTTTCACATTTAAATAAATAAAAACATCCATTTCACATGTCTTATAAAAATAAAACAATTCTTCTCATAAATAAATTGTTTTATATCATCCAATTTGTAAAAAATAAATAATTGAATATAATTTTTTAATTGAATAAATTAAATATTTACTCTACCGTATTGGAAGTCTTTCCTAAAAATAACTAAAACAAAACGAGAATTCTAGGCTATTGGAAGTCTTCCCTGAAAATAAGTGAAGTAAAACGCGAATTGTACGCTATTTAAAGTCTTCCCCAAGAGGCATTGGATCTTCTTAAGAAGGCAGTCGATGATGATCGTGAGAAGCAACTCTCATTCATTTTGTGAAAACCATCATGAATATGTGCTCAGGGTTCACGGTCAACATAATGGTACTTATTTCTATTCGTGGTTTCCGGTGGTCGTTTGGCGTAAAACTAATTTATACCTATTTGTCGCTACTGGTTGCTTCGGGTAAGTGGAATTCATACATCTGGCGCCAGCCCATTTCTTGACCTCTAAATTTAATACTACAAATATTTTACTATGTGATCGAAAAACAGGGACTGATGGTCTGCAGAGCTTGGGTCGACACAGTTTATACCCGGCGACCGGTGAAAGCTTTTCCTGCAGAGAAAGTAGCAACGCTTCCTGGAATTCAGGGAATTCAATCGTCGCATATCAAAATTAATTTGGCCAACTGGTAAAACCCTCCGCCAACCAAATTTAAATAATAACTAACTCCTGCATGCATGCATTCAGAGATCAAACCATGAGCATAATTAACGGGCACATGATTGCAGCAGGGAAATACGGTGGGATAATCTGAGAGTTAAAAACTTTCCGCTCATTCTCAAAAAGGGCAACCTGAACAGTAAATTTCCGCATATAAAGGGAGGGCGAAAATAAGTGAGAACAGGAAATGATCAAAACTTACAAGGGAACGCAAAATATGATAATACGCAAAATATGATAATATGCTATAATGACTGATGGGATGTGGGGCAGAAGTGGAGGCATCAGTCAGAGAGGAACCACTATATAAATGTCGCCGTAGAAGGCAGAGACATAAATATCTTAGACCATGTTTTCGTCAAATATATGATCAACGTAAACTTTTTGTTCTCAAATTTTGTAAAAGACCCTTGAAAACTAAATGAAGAATAAATACCGTGACAATTTTTTTAATCTAAATTTATGATAATATGATAATATGACAAAAAGCCCTTAAAAAGTTGAGTACTCACAAGAAAATTTCGTTCGTTCATGCGTATTATGTCAAAGAAATTCACAGGTATACCAAAAGCTACTCTAATTTAATTTAATGGACTATTCAGAAAAACCCTGAAAAATCAAAAGTACCTGAAATTCGCCAGCCTGGCAAACCTGACAAGGATTTCCTATCTCTCTGGCGCAACAGATCTGTGCATCATCGACACTTTTAAGTTTTTTATGTGTATAAAAGAGGAAATTAGAATGTTCAATCTTGATACCCAATCCGAAGAAAACATCACGAAGTAAACCAAACCAATCACCAAGCCAGTGAAAACAAAGGACGAAACAAGATTACCAAGAACGAACGAAACAAGATTACAAAGAAAGAAGATACACTACACTGCAAAACAAATAAAAACAAGAGGAAAAACATACACAGGAAAACTGAATCAAATAATCGATACCCAATAAACCCAGGAATTTGGCACAACACAGAGGCAATTTAGAGAGGAACCGACAGAGAATCACAGCCACACAAACATTGACATACACAAGAGAAAACACTTCCAAACAAACAAAAAGTTTCGCTGCAAATACAAAAGAACTGCTAACTATTCGTTTGAAGCCACCCAGGCCATCCCTCGTGTATTTCAAAAAAAGTTGTGATCCGTTAATGGAGCGGATCAACGTCTACGAGGAAGAAAAATCCTGAGATGCCTTTCTTGAAATTCTCGTGCAATGGACCTAGGTAAAAGATTGAGATCTTTTCCGAGAAATTCTCTTCACATCCACGTCATCTATTCACGTCGGTGAAAATTTCGAATTTTCACACAAATTTGAAATGGGCTTGCATTTGAATTTGAATTTGAATTTAAGGTGGAATCTTTGAGGAGTGGAATTTAAGGTGGAATCTTTGAGGATGCTCATTCAAATGCATGTTACTTGAAGGAGTGTCATCACAATAAGCGACATACACAAATCTTAAATTAATTTGGACTTGTGGCCTATTTCCTTTTGGAAATATTTAAGTGGCCTATTTCCTTTTGGAAATATTTCAGGATAAGCTTGGATATGGACAAACTCATTGTTTCTAGGAGTATTCTAATGTCTATTTCGTGTTGCTCGGGATTTTTTCCTCCAAATTTTTTTAATCTTAACTTTAGATTGAGGGTTTTGCTGTGATTGATAATCTCCTCTTCATGTGTAGGTTCTTTACATACAATTCTAGGCCGAAGACTTACCCTAGAGGACTTCACCTCCCTTTTATCATGAAATTACTATTTTAGTTCTATATGAAAGATAGTAGTACCCTGGGTCATGCTTCTAGGTAAGCGAACACTAACTGGTCCAAGTGTTTCAATGATATTATTATTCAAAAGTGCACAAAAAGCCCCTTTTTATTGTGTGTTTACCCTTCATTGCCACCTTTATTCTCATAGGGGAAGGCAAAGAGGTTGTCTCTAATCCAATCCAACTTCTTAGATCTTCCCTCCTTTTCTCGATACTGACGGATTAGGATTGATTAGCCTAAAATAGTGCTTCAAATATGCATTATAAGTGCCTATTCTTCTACTAAGAGGAAACCTTGGATTTAGCCCATTACCTAAACTAACTACCATAAGATGTTAGATGAGGAAAACTTTCTTTTCGAAAAGGTGTTTCTCTTACTTTTTGGCATTTCCAATGATCGGTTCTAAGGAAGGCCAAACTAGACTACTTAGGATGTGAGCATACAAATCTAGGGATGGGCCCTCAACTGAATCACTATGAATAGTGAACATAAAAGAGGCTAAAGTTTTCATTTTCATAATTATATGATGTTGTATATTCCCTTTATCGACTCGTTGTCAACAGTGGGCATTCAATAGGTACTATGTTTCCTTGACATCATCCCTTTCTTGTGGAAGCTTAGGTTTATTAGTTGTGGGTTGTCCATGCCAGCAATACAATTTCACTATATTTTAACTCACATGCAGTGTTAGTTTAGTGTCTCCTTGATATAATCTCTTCTTTATAGTTCTTTGTGTTATATGATCTAGAAGTGCCTTCTGTGTTGTATTTATCATCTTAGACCCAATAATGGATGGTTAATGATGTTCATAATAAGGAAAAGCATAATGGATAGTCCATCAGGTTAACGGACATGCATGATTTGATAATCACCATGATAAGTTATGTTCATCCTTACACAAGAGGGATTAGGCTCTATTTCTATGTGAAATTCGTATTAATAATTCATGGAAACATCTTTGTTACACTATTAACTTAAACATAAGGAGGGAGATTCACTAGTATTAGTATTTATGGATTTGTCCAATTAATCGCTTATCACAAGTTCAAAAGCATGTAGGAAGAATTACAAAATCCCTTTATCAATATTGATTTCTCTGCCTAGTTGATGAGTTGTGAAAAGTACAAAAGAAAGTACGAATAATTACAAAAACCCTCCATCAACCACCTCCTCTCTATTTTTTTGAGGTCATACACAAATGGTGGAATTTTGAGGTGAAAAAGAGGATTTAAACTACACAACCTCACTTGGAAAATCTTTTTCTCGGTGTTATGTAAAAGGAAATTCCCTGGCGTCAAATTAGAAATCATTAATAGGATAACAGATATGACATCAACAATATGCACAAACAAGAATTACATATCTTTCCCCATCTTTCATTTTAGAAAATTCCATTATCTACCCTTTAATGAAGGATAATTTGATAAGAAAGTAATGATAATGAGCCAATCATTAGCTTACTGCATGGTGTTTAGTATTTTCCATTACAATAAATATGTAGAAACTTCAATTAGTTTGAAACTAGGTGACAGACTCCCTAAATCTTGTAGATTAACGCCTTTCAAAATTAATCTTAAATTACAAATTGACTTTAGTTTTGTGACCATATCTGCTTGTAACCAACTCTAGGCATTTTTCACAATCATTCCAATGTTCTTGAGATCTCTTTCTAGAGTTGTCTTCCTAAATCACATTTCAGATAAAAATTAAAGACAGAGATGTAGCATTGCCCACTGATCATATATTATGTTAGTGCACAATGGAATCTCTTTATTTTTCCATATAGGTCTCCATAAATTTGATTGTCGGCTAAGTTCAGTCTATAGACTATCCTCCTAACATTCACATCCATCCCATTACTCCAAATATTTGTGATCAATCAATTTGTTGCTCCCTCCACTTAAACAATTCATTCACAGTTTGTTCATTAAATGCATCCTGATTGGCAGAAACCCTCCCAATAGATCTGATGTGTCTACAAAATTAATCACCCATATTTCTTATCTCTCACACCTTCAACCTAGATTTGACTAGTAGAGATTCCAAGCTATCCTGAAGGTATTCCCAAAGATTTTATTCAGTCATCCATAGTACCTCATTGGGACATATTCTAGGACTTACAATTAGCAAACATATATGATATTTAAGTTTGTTGTTGTACTGAAACATATCTTAGATTTAATTTTGAAGTTGTAACGTGAATCCTAGAGCATCAAGGTTTTATCTAAAGGCCACTAAAATGTATTGATGACATATTTGCAAATTAGACATTAAGTAATTAGGTCACGCTCTTTACTATGACCCAATAACAATGAAGCTCATTTTACTAGTCCCATGATTAGCATTATTCTCTGCCTTACAGGAATAATGCTATAAATCATCACAGTAGACCTAGTAATGGCCAATCCGAAAAAATACAAAATAATGCTTTTACCACCCAATAGCTTGGCTTGACAAAGTCAAAATAAAACATTGGCGGTGCTCCATTATTATCGTTACTCTTTTATTTTGATATTCATATATGAGCTTGCACTAGCTTGACATGGTTTGACTAGTAATTTATAAATTTACTATTAAAGCTTGCAATTTCGAATTTGGATATGATCCTTTATTCCATGGAAATCTCGGTCATTGGTTGGCGTTACCTATACTTATCTCCATTGGAGTCATAATTCTTGGTCTCCAATGTTCGAATAACTTGAATTTGATTGACCAAATATACATTCTTATTTGTGTCCCTTATTCTATCACTTCAGTCATATTAACTAAACTACAAGGATATACAAATAAACCATAAGCAGCCCTAACTTGTGAATTTTTATTAATATCGTATTCTTAGTCCCACAAATATAAGTAAACAATTGTATAAAACAATCCTAGTTAACTATTTTCTTAACAAATATTAAAATATATCAATTTGACCCTTGGAAATGGTAGTTGGGGAGGGTATCAATCATGTACTTAAAAAAGAATAAGTTAGAATCATGGATTGGCTATTTTATGTGCACTACCACTTTCACCAAATATTAAAGTCTTAACATAATTAATTGATATCATGGCAAAGAGAGAGGTCAAGTTTGTGCATGTCTTGATAAATTAATTTTCTTAATTTAGCCTCATTCGAATGGATGTTTCTTGGAGGAATGCCATCACAACAAGCGAGATGAACACAAAAATAAAAAATTATCTTGGGCATATGGCTGATTTTGTTTTGGAAAGGTTTCAATATGAGCCTTTATATGGATAAAGTCATCATTTTTAGGAGTATTGTAATGTTTTTCTTTCCTTTCTCGAGATATTTTTCTCTGAATTTGTTTAATCTTAACTTTAGATCCATAGTTTTGTTATGAATTTATTTAATCTTAACTTCTCTTTTATCATTAAATTCCTATTTCAATTCCATATGAGAGACAATAGTACCCTTGGTGATGCTTCTAGTTAGGAAAACACCAGTAGGTTTGAGGTTTTCAACATTATTATCATTTGAAACAAAAGGGTTTCCTTCATGAAATGATTCTTCACAATTGTTATATAATGAATGATGATATGGTGGTTGGACAAGACTATCGAACGAAGGGTTATGCACATAAATACATGAGGAATTAAAATACTCATGTAATTGGGGATTTTAAAAACCACTCCGATCTAGGAAATGATCATATTCAACCCCTCTATTTCTGGAAATGGTGTCTAGCTAGAATATACATGAAACTATGACGAAAGAGTGATCTTTCAGAGTTCTTACGATGTGACTGGTTTGCGCATGATATTTTATTTAGGATTTTATATAGATAAAAAGAGAAAATTAAGTTTATGGATGAGAAATGTCATTAAAAACCTTTCATGATAACTAAAAGCTAGACTGTGTGACCCTTCATAAGTAACATACTGATGCAACAAAAGCAATAAATTACGCCAGTTAGATTATAAGGAGGAAATTGGCATATCTTGCACATGATATTCATGATTTTTACTCATGATAATTTGGTTCTAGGGAATGTCAGACATTGCAAATTTTATGACCATTTCTCTCTCTCAAAGGAGAGATGAGTAGATGCTTCATTGAAATCAATATCTACAACCATCTCTAGATAACCCACTCGAGACTTCTTCATATCAAAAGAAATAGGAAAAATACTTGATAACCCCTTTATTATAACACTAAACCAACTGAAGGAATTCCCACTAGTTAACCTTGTGGAACAATTTCGCGCATTCGTCATATGCCTCTATTATCTCGACTCTAATGGATTTAAACTCGATAAGGGGTTCCATTATTAGAAACTAAGAGGGCTTCAGCCAGGAATTAAGTTGAAACATAAAGGAAAAATGCACAACGAGTCGGTAACCAAACCCTTACTTGTCTAGCAATGTGAAAAGTATGAACAAGAACAATGAAACAACAAGCTCCTAGTAACCTTCAAACCCCAAGGGATTAAATCAAACATTGAAAACTAAGATGTATGGTACAAATAAATTAATCGTTGTCATATATGAGTGTCCATGAGTAGTCAGTTTGAGACAATTGGTGCAAATCAGGATAAAAATCTACGACGAGAATGCCAAATCACCCATAAAACCCTGATAAAAATATCAAAGAAATAACACTTAGCCTGAAAACCATCATTTTTCATGCTTATTGATCTGAAACTTTCAAAAGATATATCACCATACGCATGAATATAAACTCACACTAATCATAAATGAGTTGTCTAGTCAGTAGTATATTTATCCCAAGTCTTATCACAATTTCAAAAATTGAAAGAAAACTGCATGAAAGAACCATTCCAGTCATACAAAGCCAAATCCAAACATTGACATATAGAAACATTGAAATAGACAAAAAAAACCATTGCTAATACAGATGATAAAATAAGAGGATGTGAACAAAAGAACATCGAACTATTTTTTGAAAGGAACCCATATATATTCATTTCAATATTCCCTCCCTCAATTATCTAAAAGAAATGGCTTGATCAACCATTAAAAGAGTGGATCATAGTTCACCATAATGTCGATTACAAAAAGGCATCAGGGGTAAAAAAAATCCATTTCATCTATAAGTTAAACTCTACCCTAATTTAATGTGATTTACAACTCAAGTTCAAGATGACGTCAAACCTAATTTGTAAATTTAAATTGTAAATATGTTCCTTTTAATTCTTGTATTTCTGTTTATGCATTTGTAACATCCGAAAGAAACTAAAGGTAATACATATACAAATTTATTGTATATGTACATTTTATTGTATTTAATTTTTTTGATTATAAGGTTTTGCAGATTTTGAAAACAAATATTATGGAGAATTATCAATTTTCTTCTGTAATCATATAAGGACTAAAACAATATATCTTATTTTGTTGCTCGATCTATTTGTTCAAATTTTTTAATATAAAGGCTTTTTTGTTGAAATAGTTTCTGTGATTTTAAAGACGTTTTTACCTTTTTCTTATGTCTTTTGATATATTTTGTCCAAGCTTATGTCATTGTTTGATACAATAGTTGAAGACTAAATATATATTAAATAAATTATCCTAGAAGTTGAGAAATAAAATACATAGTTAAAATTATGTATTCCTTAGAGGAAACTAGTCTCCAAACATTCATCTTTGTAGTTTCCAAACAACTATAATTTTTTCTAGAGCATTATGATATTTAGAATATATTTCCTTTTCACTCGTACCATAGGTCATGTACTTGAAAAATACAAACATATATCTATGCATGCTACCCATTTCCACTATAAATTAGATTCATTATTATTTTGAGAATAATAATATTCAACTAAATCACTCAAGGGTTACATTATCTCTACCCATAGCTTGATGCATTTCACATCACATCCAAATAATAAGAAATCTCTCAACAAAACTATCGTACCTGATCATAATAACTTTTACCATTTTACCAAACTATTTTTAATAAAAAATGGAATTAAAATGCACCCATGTAGGGAATGGCTTCTATACTTTATCACCCCACTCTAGATTTTATTCCTCCCTCTCTAGAAAATATGTAAAAACTACACTTTTAAGCAACTCTAGTATATAGGAAATCTCCACAATACTTTAAATGTAATTGACAACCCCAACTTATTGCATTTTTAGTACGGTATCCCCTTATAACTTTTTACATAATATATATAACTCATTTCACATAATGTAAGAAGCAACAATGTAATTTAGCTGGTTTAAGTAAACACAATTGCCATATATGACCATTGTCATCTGTAGACATGATTTAAACAACAATAACACATGCTCATTTCTATGTTTTTGCATCTCTTACTACAAAATATATAGAAGTACCTTAGATTGCATTATTAGGCAAGAGACACTGAATATAAACACACAAAAATAAATATGAAGAGTTTAGTTTATGCTAAAATACGACTATATATGATTCCTTTTTAAAATTTAGCCATATAATAATTTTATTGTACCTTAAAACCACTTCCAATTATTTTTTCTTTTCATGACCACAATCACTTGCATACATGATAATAATAAGATAGAATGCTAATGTCCCAAATTTTGGGATTTCATAAACACACGTAATCACTATTCATTATTGATCATTGTGTTAGGCATTTGCTATTATTTCTAGCTCTCCTATTTGATTTTAGTTGTCACATGCATTAAGGAGAACTTCGTTGAGGACTCCGAGTCACCTAGTTGTTGCTTATGGTGTTAAAATTGAGTTTTCATGTATTTCATTAAGAACTCTAAATCAGCTAGTTGTTTCTTATGATGATCAAATCACTTCATCTATGTTTGGGTGTATACCATGGAACTTCCACCACTTATGAAGTGTCTGCCCATTCAAAGATAAAATTGAACAATGCTTGTTTTTAGGGAGGACATAATGTAGTGATAGGACTATTTTGGTACCCCCTACTTGGGTTCTAGTGCTTCATTAAGGGGGTGGATATATGTATTAAAATATATCTATTTTAGTCCAATATTTACTAAGAATTGAGAGGGATTTAAAGAAAATAAGAAAACAATCGATCAATGTATAAAAGATCTAGGTTAAAATATATCTATATTGATTTATTCATTGATTAGAGAATTTTAGTATTAGTATGATGGGTTCTTGTTTTAATTGTAGGAACAAGTGGATCAAACTTTCATATATTTTTACAGAAACATCCATTTTGATTGTTTCCTCTCAGTTCCCCACATCTGTGCCTGACTTGTTTTCAATTATCAATGGCTGAAGTTCATCAGATTGGTTTATTGTAAAATGAGCATCAACCTTATTTGATGAGTCCTTAATTATGTTTAATGCATCCATTTGTTGAAAAAATATCTTATTTGCATCGACCATATCTTCACTACTATCTATGAGGTTATATAGCTTGGACTTAACATCCTCTATCTCCCTCAAGAAAAGTGTCCTCTCCTGTGTGGAATTTTCCAGCCCTTAACTAGTTTTCTGTAATAGTTTCCTAATTTTATAATTATCATTTGCATTTTCCTCAAATATTACTAGTAGTTTCTCATATTCACCTGCCATTTCCTTCATTTCCAATTGTAGTTCACGGGCTTCATTTGTTAACAAGCTAAATAATCTATCAGAGACTAAATTGTCATCCATGTTTCTCCAAAAGTCAGACTACTCCTAAACATCCACTGTACCTCCCTTGTGGGTAAAAAATATACCATGATGACTTCCAGAAATCTAAATGTCGTTTTCCTATCCTTGTTTCTTCATTTCCTCAAGAACTTCAGTTTCTTTTGGGATAAAAGAGCAAAGGGGGCTCCCCTATATAATACAAAGACTTCTGGAAATGTTATGGAACCTATCTCATTTCAAAAGTTATATATTCTCAACATGCTCCAAAGAATATGATACATTATTCCACAACTTCACTAATATATTTCTCTCAGATATAGATTTCTCATGCATCTTAACTAATTTTCCATTCTCTTGGGACATCTTCATGAGATTTGTTTGAAGATTTTGAATATAATCAATCATTTCTTGTTGCCACATTTATAAGTTCTACTATGGATGCTCTGACTTAACATTAGAGGAGGAAAATACAAATTATGTTTGTGGCATATTTCAATTATTTTATAGTCCTAGTGTTCCCCTTGTCTCCTCTTGATGTCCATCATATTTCATGCGAAATTTTAGATATGTTTTACCATCTTCCAACTCTATCCTCAGTTCATTAGAATCCTTTTTAGGCACAATCTTAATTTCTAGTTGTTGAGCCTCATTTCTCAATTCTTGATATTCTATAATGCCCCTTATAGTTGTGTTAAATTCAATGGAAGCCTTATTTTTTGTACAACGCATTGCCATAGTTTCCTAATTCCATTGTTTTCTGGCATTGCCTACTCATACATGTCAACTAATATTTCATTCTCGTCAGTTATCTCCTTTAATTTAATTGTACACTCCTAAACCTCCATTCATGTATGGATCCCCTCGAGTTATACTTTTCAATCCCCATTGATACTAGTGTGTTCATGCAATAATGCAGTTTCAACACTACCTCAAATTTATTCTTCATGCCCTTGAATTAAGCTTTCACGGCCTATTGCATTTGTCCCCGTTCCATCTTCCATGTCTTGTACATGCTCTATACAAATTCTACTACCTCCAAAATTCCACCACATTCTTCTTGCATCTTCTCTTTATTACATTGCCTTTTCATATAGCTCAAGAATTCTTTCATTCTCTTCTGATGTATCCTGCAATTTTATTAGTAGTTTTGCAATCTCTTTTCTAATATGAAGAGCTATATGTTCTACTTCAACATTCATAGAGCCTATTACATCTGGTGAAATATTTGGGGAATCATCCTTTCTAGACATGTGTCCCTTTCTTAAAAATTTTTGATTCCTTTCTTTAATTTCTTACTCAAGTTCCTCAACTTGATACTTGAATACATGAACTAGTTCTTGGGATTTTTCATTCATTTCATGTCCATATTCCTCAACTTTCTTTATTTCATATAGTTCTTGCATGACTTTCTCATACATGATACTTATTCCTTCATTATCTTCAATAGACTCCTATACATTTTTTGCATAAACCATCAACTTCCTTAGCCAAATAAATGGAAGTTCCCCGAGCTTCTGCTTCACATTGATTGGTTGCACTAATTTCTTCAACCAAATATTTAAGCTCCCTTTTCTCTGGTAAACCATCTCTAAATGCTGTCCACTTTGTCAACTCTAAAGGATCCATTGCTGAGTTCAGTTGGAATTGTCCATCAACATCTGAAAGTGTCATCTTATCACAATGGATCATCAAATCATCAACATGCCTTTCCAAATTTTATTTGGCTTCTAGGTAGACGCAAAACTTATTACGAAGATATTTTATTCCCTTCAGCACAAATTAACATGTCTATAAAGAAATTCATTTTCTTCACTGATGGAAGAACGATATTATTATGATGATTCCTTTTGGTTCATAAGGTTTGTGTCCTTCTCATGCATAAGCTTCTATTCCAAAGCTTTGAGTAACTAATCTCCTAATACAACTATCTATTCTAGAATTTTCTCTAGCTCTCCACCCTCATAACATTCTTGGTACCTTCTTAGCTCTTTTATCAACCTTATATTTTCCATTTCAACCCTCATCACCTGAAGATTTCTATCGATATTGTTCTTTATAATTTGTAGCTCATCCATTAAAACATTCTTCTCCTCTAAAAGGTTTGCTTCTACAACCATATTATTAGAAGCAACTGCCTCTAGTCTCTTAAATTTGTCTTCTTCAAAATAAAGCATCATCTTTCCACACTGTGCATCTTCCTCACGATGTTTAACAAAATGTTTTAGTTTTTAGTTTTTAATATCCATTGCTTTCATTAATGTCTATAAAGATTCATGTCTTTTCAGAGCTCCTACAAGTGTAGATTCCAAATATGTTTGTGAAGGCCATTTCGTATGACCAGGAAATGGGCTTGCTAGATCTCTCATATCCCATCCATATCATCCAAAAGAGGTCAACAAGGCCATGTTTCCATATTCATATTCTTGAGTGGGAGGCACTTCTTCGGGATAACCACACATATGACTTACTTCTTCCTTCAACCGTTGAATTTGAATCATCAAAGTTATAAAATCTCTTGTAGCATCTTCAGTTACAGATGAAGTATTCCAAATAATTTTTTCTCGTTGTGCAAATTTCAAATTGTAAAGTGTCTCTACTATAGAATAATTAGAAGGGCTAACATTGGTAATGATAGTCATTTTAGATTTTCCACCAAGAGAGAAGAAATGTAAGTTTTGAATCACGATATGGTACATGTTGTAGTTCCCTATTGCCAATATTTACAAGATTCATTATTAAGATCCGAAGAGATTAGAGTGATTTGTTAACATTTGAGACCCCTTTCAAGTGCTTACCCTCAACACCTGAACTCTTTTATCTCCTTGAACCTACCAGATCAATTGGATTTAGGCATCCAAATCTATGATGAGTCACCAAATCACTCTCCACTTACTTTCAATTATAAGTAAGTACACTATGTGAGTTGCTACTAGCAAGGTTCATATTTTTTGTTAGGACATTCTTGTTGGTCGTTCACTGTAGGAGTAGTCTAAAAACACCATTCATACCTTTCACCTCAACTTATGAAATATTTTTAACATCCACCTCTTTCTTGGCATCTTCCCTCATCTACAAATTTTTTGATCATGGTTCTAGGAGATCTGCAACCTGCTCATTGTATCTTTTTATAAATGAATACTTGAAAATTAATTTTAATTTTTATTCTTTTCGAGTGTCTTCTTCCTTACAGATTCTTGCAATCAAATTCTTAAAAACACGGGTGTCATTCCATTATTTGCACTCAGTTTTTTTCTCTACGTCGTCAATATCACCAGACATGGTATGTGTTTCCCACTCCAAGTCTTACCATATGGAAACATATCATTTTTGTATCCTCCCATGTAGTTATCAACCATGGGAAATATATATTCTTTGAAAAGTTATCCCTGATATATATTTTCCCTAGCTACAAGGTCAAATGTAAAACAAGACAAAGAGATAAAGGAAAAAATAGATAGATGCAAACAGATGGAAAAAGAGATGCAGGGAGGGGGAGAGGGAGAGAGAGAGTAAGGTGAGAGAAAGGGGGGAGAGGTAGTGCAAGAGAGAGAGAGAGAGAGAGAGATAGAGAGAGAGAGAGAGAGGGAGCGGGGGGGAGGGAGAGAGACAATGGGGGGGAGAGAGTGGATAGAGAGGGAGAGAAAAAGAGAGAGAGGGAGAGCGAGTGAAAGGGGGAGGGAGAGGGATGCCCGTAGTTCACAACAAGTATATTTCCTTTATTGAATTATTGTGAAACATAGTGTTGACTTGTTCGTGTATTCCTTTATATGTTCTCACAACTAGTGTTGACCAAATAAAGCCACTCATTCATCCTTGTCATAAAAGAATCCTTGAACTTAACTTGAAAGAAAGCATAATTTTATGAGATAGATAGGCCATAGTAACATCATATACAAATCAATATTAGAGCAAGCTTTCACATTGAACAAGGAATAATCTATGCTATAGGATAGAAGAAGGCAAGGTGATTACTATTATTACTATCCAATTTTAAGGTCATGGTGAAGCCATACACGAAATTGGTGTATGAGACCCCCTTCTTTGTGGGACAAGGGACCCATCTTTGCATGGCGATTTGACTACTATGTCTATGAAGGCATGCATACTGTACAACCTCTCATTTTAAAGCTGTGACCTCTTAGGCGAAGCACATGCTCTTAACAATTGAAGGTCGAGTGTAAATTCTAGTAGAGTATTCTCTATGTGAATCCCATTTGTTGCATTAGAATTTGATAGAGTTCTCATTTTTATATATTGTTGGAGTGTGGCTGCACATTCAATACGTGTTAGAGATTTTGCATGAGTTTATATGTCAAGTAGGAAAATCACAACATAACATACAATACTTAATCAAGAACACATGCTCATGAATACGACGCAATTATTTGACATAACAAGTTGGACCTCATGAAAACTTTGTTTTGGTAAATGAAAGAAAAGATTTATCTTATTGATAATTTACGAAGGAGAACATCACGTTATTGTAGAGAATATAACATATTTCATCTAGTTTAGTGTTCCTATACCATAGTTCATTTAGAACATTTACGAAAAAAATAGAAAAATTCCCTTGTCTATTACTTTCATTTGTAAGTAATACAAAAATAAAGTTCGTTACTTATAAATAAGGGTGGTTGTTCATGCCCATAATAATTCACTGTGAATGCATCTGTATATAAAGATTATTAGATATGCATTACAATAACACACAAGAAGGTTTATCTCTTTATTCCTCTCCAAAGTCCCAAATAGGTTGTAATAAGCTCCCGGTGAGTGAATGATTAATTGAGTGTTGGATTTATAACCCATCTGTTTATATGGATTTGAGATTTGGGGCCCCGTACTTGGTTGTAGATAGTTGTCTTACATATAGAGGATCTAGACTTATGCATCAATGCCTTATTTGGTGAAAATTTATTCATAAAGATTTTTCAATTGATTTTTCATTGTATGTTATTTTATATACACGCACATAATTAATATTCATAAAAGTTTTATGATATTTTTTGTCTTAAGGCATTAAATCCCACAAATCATAGTGAGATGTGCTTGAGTGTGGCTTGAGTAATTACATTGTCAGAGAACCAATATGCATGCACAATGTATATCAAAAGAATAAAGGTGCATTGTAGGATGCATGTGGGATCATAAGAGAGGAATCATGTCACTATACTAGGGATATAAATATAAAAGGGTATAAAAAATGTTAATGACAAAATGGATACCTACAATATCTAGTGAAGGTAGGGCTCTTTTCAATTGTGAAGGTGTATTGGGTTTGTATTCGGAGGGGGTTAAATAAAGTGAATTTTAGAGGTGTTTTCAAGTATGTATTAAAATTAATGGTGTTGTTTAGTATGCCATGAACACACAAGTTATGTCACCAGTTCATGAGTGAAGCCACCATTGAATCCAAGAGGGTTTCAACCAAGAATTAGGGTGAAACATAGAGGGAAAATGCATAATTAGTGGATCACCAAACCCTTACTTCTATATCATTACTGAAAATATGAAAAATAACAATGAAACAATAAATTGCTGGGAACTTTGAAACCCCAAGGGATTAAATCAATCATTGACAACCAAGAGATATGGTACATAGACATTAATGTTTTTCATATATGAGTGTTTGTGAGTGGTGGATTTGAGACAATTGGTACAAATCAGGATTAACATCCCTGACTAGAATGCCAAGTCACCCATAGAAGCCTGATACAAATCTCAAAGCACTAACCCTTAACCCAACAACTATCATTTCGCATGATCACAAATCTAAAACATTCAAAATAAATATCACCATACACATGAATATAAACTCACAATAATGATAAAAATTTGCCTAGTAGGTAATATATTTAACCTAAGCCTTATCACAATTATAAAAATTAAAAGGAAATTCCATGTCAAAACCATTCTAGTCTTATCATATTTATACATTAAGAAACTCTGTAATAAAGTATATATAAATATTCATGGATAAAAATCTTATTCCATGATTTCTCAAATGAACATATGTTTAAATAATAATAATAATAATAGCTAATAATAATAAACATATACCTTTTCATGCTACCCATTTTCACTATAGAGTAGATTAATTATTATTTTGAGAATAATAATAGTCAACTAAATCACTAAAGGGTTACATCATCTGTACCCATAGCTTGATGCATTTCACATCACATCCAAATAATAAGAAATCTCTCAACAAGACTGTCGTACCTGATCATAATAACTTTTACCATTTTACCTAACTATTTTTAATAAAAGAATGGATTGAAAATGCACCCATTTAGGGCATGGCTTCTCTACTTTATGACCCCACTCTACATTTTATTCCTCCCTATGTGGAAAATATGTAAAAACTACACTTTAGACTACTCTAATCTAAAGGGAACCTCCACAATACTTTAAATGTAATTGACAACCCCAACTTATTTTATTTTTAGTATGGTATCCCCTTATAAGTTTTACATAACATCTATAACTCATTTCATATAATGTAAGAAGAAACAATGCAATTTAGCTAGTTTAAGGAATCATAATTTCCATATATGACCATTTTCCTTTGTAGACATGATTTAAACAACAAGAACACATGCTGATTTCTATGTTTTTGCATCTCTAGCTACGAAATATATAGATATATCTTAGATTGGATTGTTAGGCACTAGAAACCAAATATAAACGCACAAAAATAAATACGAAGAGTTTAGTTTATGCTAAAATAGACTTCTATATGATTCCTTCTTAAAATTTAGTCCAATAATAATTCTATTTTACCGTAAAACCAATTTTGATTCTAAAGTCTTTTCATGACCACAATCACTTTCATACATGATAATATTAACAAGACAAAATGTTGACATCCCAAATTTTGGTATTTCATAAACACAGATAAGCATTATTCATTATTGATCATTGTGTTAGGCATTCACTATTATTTCTAGCTCTCCTATTTGACTTCAGTTGTCATGTGCATTAAGGAAAACTTCATTAGGGACTTTGAGTCACATAGTCGTTGCTTATGGTGTTAAAATTGAGTTTTCATGTATTTCTTTAACGATTCTAAAACATCTAGTTGTTACTTATGATGATAAAATCACTTCATCTATGTTTGGGTATATTATCGTGGAACTTCAACCACTTATCAAGTGTGTGCTCATTCGAAATAAAATTGAACAATGCTTGTTTTTAGGGAGGACATAATGTAGTGGTAGGACTATTTCACTACCACCTACTTGGGTTCTAGTGCTTCATTAATGGGGTGGATATATGTATTAACATATATCTATTTTAGTCCAATATTTATTAAGAATTGAGAGGGATTTGAAGAAAATAAAAAATAATTGATCAGTGTATAAAAGATATAGGTTAGAATATATCTATATTGATTTATTCTTTTATTAGAGATTTTTAGTATTAGTATGGTGGGTTCTTGTTTTAATTGTATTAACATATCTCTCTCTCTCTCTCTCTCTCTCTCTCTCTCTCTATATTCTTATATAATATATATATATATATATATATATATATTATTTGATTAGAGATTTATAGTATTACTATTGTGGGTTATTGTTTTAATTATATTAACCTAAATCTCTATCGATTTATTATTTTATTAGATATTTTTGGTATTAGTATGGTGCGTTGTTGTTTTAATTTTATTTAGCACTTGTATGAATTTCGTATTTTTCTTTTCAATTTAATTAATTACCATCAAGACTGATCCCATAGAATTCCCACATGCATATGTCTTCACTTCAAAGGCATACTATCTTCCAAGAATTTATCTTCAACTCTCCTTGACCTATCACATATCCTAAATACACCAAATGTTATTTTAAAAAGTCACACTTCTTGAGATGTGCCAACAATTGGTGCTTCTTTAAAGTCTCTAGCACTTGCATCAAACATGAGATGCGCTCCTCCTATGTAGAAATGTATTATAGTAAATCATCCAAATAAATTATAAAATATGAATAAAAGTGAAAAATATATCATTCATTAACTTCATGAATGTATTTGGTGTATCACATAGGAAAAATATCATAACTAACCACTCATACAAGCCTATTCACATAATTACATTCTAGGTTAAATTCCATCATTGAATAATTTTTTAAATTGATTCACATCATTAAAATTTAATTAGTTTTTTTTCCTTGTTATAAGAATAGAGTAATTGATTACTTGGTTAATGAAGAAATTAATTAATGGAAAAGTATGAAATGTCCTGTCTAATGAAAATATAAATTATTTTTATTAATGAAGACATGATTATATATAAAATTTCAAACGGCCTTAGTATTATTGACTTATTGGAAATAGAGGGAGTGTTTTTGTTAAGATTCGGAGTTAGGCACACCTTTCACTAAAGGGCCTACCATGGGTGACATCCCCATCAAACAATTTGCGAAGACGATATCACAAATATTATGTTGGGTGAGGGAATTGCAACATGTGGAGTTATGTGAGTTGTTCGAGAGTGTGGTCATGTGAGGGACTAGTTGTAGTAGAAGGTCATGAGAGAGAGTCGTGAAACAAAATTTGACTTGAATGGGTGTAGGTCTATGCTCTATTGTGAAGTATGTTGTTGTGTGAAGTGATCATATGAAGTGTGTCCACACGACAAGATGGACTGGAAAATACAACATGTATATATATGAGAGTTCGTTTAAGATGTGGCATCCTAAATGGATGATGGGGTAGCTCTTTCAATTAGGTTTGTAGTGAGAATAGATTGCACATAACATGATTGGGCTAGTCACATGAGTGGGTCGAGAGAGTTGTGTGGGAAATCATGCAGGTGGTTTGAGCAAGCAACCACATAATCAGGCAAGGTGAGTTATTTGATTAGATTGGGTAAGTTGTGTAATCAGACCAGGTGAGTAGTCATATGAGTGGCCCACATGAGCCATGCCAGTAGTTATACGAGTTGTATAAGTGGGCCAAGTGATTTGTAGGAGCAGGCTAAGAAATTTGTGTGAGCAATTGGGTGAGTTATATAAGTGGGTCCAGTGAGTCGTGTGAGTGGGATGGGAAATTTGTGCGAGTAATCAGGCTGGTCATCTGAGCCAAGTGATCGAACCTTGGAATGGCATCAAGCCATGTGGAGTATGCTAGTACAAGTTGGTACAAGCACTTGGAGTTATGTTGTACCTAGGGGCGTGTGGGCTAGGGGTTCTTACAAATATTTTGGTATCTTTGTGAGACAATGTTGGGGCATGCAATGATATGGTAGAGAGAGAATTCATGTGACCATAGTAGAGATAGATCACACTGAGAGACCATGCGATATCACAAGTTGGGTGACTTGGATAAAAATTTGGCATTTGGTTGAGTGGATGGAAAATTTAGTGTTCGAGCCAAATTTGGGGTTTCTAGTACAATGAAATTTTAGGTTTTATACAAAGAAATAATTTCGTACAAAGGTGCTCATTTGATAAAACATAGCAGCAGAGGGGCTTCGTACTTGTACTTAGAATTGTCTTGCGATGACTTGCAAACAAGTCATTGCACAAATTAATGTTGTCAATTTTTCGTAATTTTCCAAGTGTGAGGACTTGTAATTTGTATATTGTATTGTTCTTATATGAGCACATTTTTTAGGGGTTAATCTAAGTGTTTCCCGCCGTATACATATATATACAGAAATATAGATATATATGTTTATTTATTTATTTTATATGTGTTGATGATTTTTTTATTATGTATATACTTACTCTAATTGGTTAAGTCAATATTCTATTAACACTCAAGTAAGAGAATAAGTAGAGGCATAACTCATTTGAGCTAACATTTTGCTACACTTGGAAGTTGTGAAACATGTCGATGTTACATGCTTTAGAGGACAGTGAATTCTCTTAAGTGGTAGATAAAAATGATATGGAGGGATTAAGGGAAATTACTAACAATGACAAACATACCTTTAAAATTACAAATAGTATTGATTTTAAACGTTATTTATTAACATTCTTATTCATCATCTAAATAACATGGATAGATGGAATGTATTACTAAATGTTAGCACTGTGTGAGTAAATGGTTTCCTCTTGTGAAGGAGGTACAATGCCTAGTGAAACTCTCATTATTGCATTCAACCTTTGACTAGCAAGAACCCATAATACTTCATTTTTTCTCACATCAAAGCATCAATTGCTAGTTTTTCTCATTTAAAATTACAAAGCACTAACGTTTGATTAAAAGGTATAAAAATTCTCCAGTCAATGCGATGGAAGGAATGTTCAAGAGAAATAATAAGAGAGGAGAAACATCAGGACCTCCAATTCATATAAGAGTGACTCCTTAATAATTCGCAATACTTTGTTTTTTATATTTCTTATTTCAACACATCAATTCCTATTTTTTCCTATCTTGAAATAATAAATTATTTCATTTTAAATAAAAGATAGAAATTATTTTGATCAATATAGTGAAGTAAATTTTAAAGAAAAATAGAAAGAGAGTGAAACGTTAAATCTATAGAAATGTGGAAGAACTAGTTTTGTCTTCACAAGATTAAAGTTGGTATGAGAGCAGGCGATAACTGGACAATAGTAGTAGAGATCTTCACCAATAGAGTTGGATTCAAGTCCAATGTAGAATCAATGCCTTGTTCTTCACCAACTTGAAGTTGTTATGAGAGTAGGAGAAAACCAGACAATAGTAGTAGATCTCTTAACAAAAGTAGATGGTATTAAAGCATAAATCTAAGTACGATGCACACTAATATGGTAGAGGACAATTACGTATGCAAACTCAATTATTTTGGTGACGAAATATGATGTATGTTTAGGTGGATTAGCGAAGAGCCCAACATGCTACATCAATTTGTGATGATGACAACTTATAACACCAGTATGAGGGTACCATGGATCTTGCATGAAAAATTAAAGAATGGAACACAATAAGACTTTGGAGGGTATGATAGTCATGGTGATGGTTGTGAGAGTTGGTGCACAATTTTAAATGAGATGAGTTCTGCTTAATTTATGAGTCGTATAGCATAAGTTTATTCAGAGGTTGTCTAGTAGGTATGAAACCCAAGGATGGATGGGGCCAATGCCTTAGATAAGGAGGACGGATGAGAATATTTTCATAGGATGAGTTATAGTTTTCCATGAGAGAGATTAGCCAAGTGCTCATAATGAATTGAGGATTGACTCCATTTGGATGAGAGCAATTGAGATGGAAGGACATCGTAATTGAGATGGAAAATCATCATGAGAATTTGTTGAATGTTGTTCATATGGATTCCACTATGATCCAATATGAGGATATTGTGACCTAATTGGGTAAACGACTCATGGGAGTGGAGACATATTTATGGAGATTGGAGCTAGCCAGGCTGATAACATGATGGGATGATGACGCCTTCGGTTGAGGAGCCTAATATGACAAATTGATGGATTTGTGGTTGTGATTAAGAGAGCTTTCACATGGTTGAGTGTGTTCTTAAAGGAGATCTAACTTTTTCATAAGCTAGGATCAAATGACTTCGATGGTGTTAGCACTCTTTAATTTCTTAAGGTTGTGAAAGAAATTGCAAAGGTAACCACAAAACCAATTTTAGGTTTAGAGGATTACCCTTCTAATCCCAGAGAGGGATCTCTCTATCAAATTTAGCTTTATTTGTTTTGTGCGATTTTATGCCAGATGTGAAACTTCAAAATTTGGATTTTAAATTTGTTTGGCTGGAACTACAAGGGAAATCCATCGGGAAGTGGAGTCAAGGGAGATTAGAGTGATCAATTTGCAGAACTATCGTCTTAAGTGTAGCGGGTTAGGGTAGGCATAATACTAGATCCTTGCAGTTTTTGAAATGGAGAAGGAGAAACAGATTAAGGTTCACTTTAAATCCGGATCACTGTTACCTGATTTCTATACTTAAACTTTAGTAGAAAACATTGATATTGCTTTAAGCTAGCACGAAGTGTATTGAAACAAATTCTGAACTTATTTTCCTTAAAACAATACAAAACAGAAAGGCATATGAAAAAAAGAGAAAAAAATATATTATAGTAAGAAGCACTTTACCACATAGATACGAATCCTGAAATAACTTGTCTTGTATTAATGAAAAAGGTCACTTGTACTTAGTCAACATATTTACAATACATGGTAGTATTTCTCAATACGAAACCCAACATGAATACATAGAAATCTGAAGTATTTATACAAATTCTGTCTAAATATCTTAACATATTTATTACGAAATATCTCAAATACTTTTTAGAGAAATAGAACAAAAATATAGGAATAATGAAACTATTGAAGCTACTGGAACTATTCTCGAGGGTTGTTGTTGATGAATGGGCCTAAGGAAGTGATGTCCTATTGTCTTTCTCTTAGAGGTGAATTTGTTTTACTCCATCAGTTCACGTAATTCATCCCAATTCTCTTCACTTGTGATAGAAAACTTTACTAACTTCCTCTAACTCTCATCTACCATAGTATACTTTTGAAAAGTAGGCTTGATGGGAAGCAAGTGCTTGATCTCGTGCTTGATGAACAAGTCAAACTCTATAGCTTCCATAAAAGCCTTCTGTGTGATCCTTGGTTTAAAGCCTGCAAAATTTTATTTATCTTGGTATATAGAGTATAGCTTATGATAGTAGTCCTCTAAATCGATCATTCGGTTTTCATTTACTGTCATTGTTGACAGTCCTTTTATATAAAGTTCATTAAACTTTCTATGAAATTTCTGGACACTAGACTCCATGTTCTCGCATTTATTTTCTAATTGTAGCATCAAGTTTCTCTTAGTCAGGACCCTTCTCACCTCTAAAATTGTTTATGTTCTATCTTCAACTTCTAATTCTTTGAAGTCCTTCTTGGTTTTTGAATTTAAGATCCTTATTAGTGTTGTAGCTTCTCTAGAATTCTATCCCAAATCTCCCTTTATCTTTGCAACTACTTCATTTGATTTTCTAATCAGATCTTGCTATTCAAATATAATTTGAATTGAGGGCCATATTTTATTCATGACCTCATTAATTTCTATCCATATGGTTTCCTTTTCTTCTGATAAATTCTACCCATGGCTGCCCCACTATTTAACTATTCCATCTTTACAGTGAGCCTATGAGTTTTCTGCAACTCTGCTACATAAAAATTGTCTACTTGTAATTTCTGATCCCAAAGAGTTTTAAGTTGTATTTAACTTTTTAATTTCTTTCCCTTTAATGGACAATTCTTCCATGTCTTTAACTAAATCATTTGGAGAAGTTTTACTCAGCGTTGGTGTTTTAATCAATGTAGATTCTCCTTCTATTATTGATACTACAATAGGGCCTGTTCTTAGAGGCATTATAGCTATGATGGCTGCTCCTTTTCCTTGAGAAATTTTTCCACCTACACTTCCATATCTTATTATCTTCAACATCTTCTCTTTTATTTCTCAATCTCTCCAAATTCCTTAGCTTGGGGATCCTCAAGGGAGGGAAGTTTGATTTTTTTCCTCAATGCTACTATATCTACATTTTTCCTCCTTACAATCTCTTTTGTTGATTTTACATCTTTGGAGTCATACCCTAGTTTAATTACTAGGTCCTCCAATGATTTAATCATTATGTCTTTAGCCAAAGATGAAATATTTTCAAGATTTAATTATGACTGTATGTTGTTGAGTGAGGCATGAAACTTAGAAGTTGTCATGGAAATTTTTATCAATGTAGAGTACAACATTTCTCTAGTTTGTGTATGCAGGTCAATTTAATCAACTTAGTGAATATGTTCAGCATCAAAGGAGAAAAAAATTTCTTCTAGTCAGCTCGAGTCCTCGGAATTTGAATCTATGCTTGAAGAGATGCAATTTTCATTTTCCACTATTCTATATGAAAGGCTAAAAGTAGCTTGTGTTATGAAGAAGTTGTTTCTTTCCAGAATTGGGTGTATGTGGATACCTTTAACTGCTCATTCTTCCTCTTAATTTGTCTATATTTTGGAAATATATTTGGTTCATCTTGGTCCTGTATAATTTCTAATGCCTGAGTTGTATTTGGGGAATCTTAGGAAGTTAAGGAAGTTGGAGAACTTGTGAAGATACATTCTTTTATTATAGGAGCATGATGGCCTGTCAGGACTACTTTTGCTTCTTTTTATATATCAAAAAATTCTTCACCCTAATCTCTGTCACTAAAAGGGAAACCTTCTCCCTTGATCTCTTGTCTTTTTTATCTCACGGTACTGGATTCTATGAGATTGTTGTAGATATGCCCTATTCTTTTGCCTCCTATAGTGTGTTTTCCTCTCATTAAATTTGATTCATGAACTTCTCTATCTATGATCTTGGAGTTTAAGTGTAGGGAGTGGTTTTTAGTTCCACTCTCATCTTGGAGATGATTCCAAAAGTGTCATATGACTAGGCAACACTCAATTTGAAGTTAATTTATTTAAGGAGTGAATCTAAATCTTTTCATGTTGCCCTGGTGTTACAAATAAACGGTCTCACCTATGCCTTGATCTTGAACTCAAACTTCTTCTTTGTTGCAACAAAATGTAAATCATCCATATGTAGCATCTTCTTCATGTATTCCAATGAAAACATTCTCGTTATAACAAATTTAGGAATCTTGTAGGGTGGAAACTCACACCCACAAACTCTTATTTTTGTATAATTTTGGTATACATAAAAATCCCCTGTTTTAGTCTGTTCACTGACATGCAAAATTATTCGAATTTGTAGTCCTATCCTAGGCTCTACATCATTGTTTAGTAAGCTAGCATATGTATGTAGGAATTTTTCAATATAATCTCAGAAGGTCTACTCGTTGGAATTTTTCTCCATCTTGGAGGTCGAAAGGGTTACAAACTCTAGATTACAATGATAATCTAACTTCTGCAAAGGTAATGAAAACCTATATGCTTGATGGTAAAGAAATAAATACACTAGCACTAAAGAATACTTAAAAGTCCCCTGAGTAGAAAACTTGAGGAGTTGGTCATGAATTGATTCTGCAATGAACTCACCGTAGCTGAAAATATGGGGTTTCCCACTAGTTGTAAAGATTGATAGGAAACCAATGATGGTCTCATCAACCAACTGGTCAGATTGATAAGCAAGTATTCATGAAATGATTGCTATTACTTATTTAGTTATCTCTGGGAACATAGAGGATGAGTAGGGGTAATTTTTCTTAGGTAATTCGACATCCTACGGGAGAATGATCTCAAAAATCTTGGCTCTCTATGGGAAGGTTAGGTTTTCATAGAATTCCAGGAGGGAATCTACTAAAAATGGCTTCAGGTAGTTAGAATTTGGAAATTGTAGCATCTGAAAGATGGCTTTTGCAATGATTGTGAACAAAATGTCACCATTGTGGGCCACAATTTCTCTTTGGCTGGGGATCTAGTGAAATTGACAGCAGGATAAGAATTGTGGGAAGTGATAGGTCTATGGGAAGATGGGTTAGGAAAGGGAATATTACCATAGCCCCATTCTATAACTGAGGTTAGGGTACTTTTGCTTCAACCAATTGTGAAGCTCATACATGTCAAAATCGAAATTGGTTTTAGCAATATTGTATTGTTGGTCGACTAATGATTGATGATCTATATCTATGGTAGGGCACAACATAGGTTTTTCATGAGAGGATTTACATTTTTTAAGTTTCATTATTGAAGAGGAAAGGGTAGGTAATTCATAGTTCCCAGGCAAGACTGGTGAAATTGATGTCGAGATGAAAATTGCAGGCTAATTAATTGGTCTTAGTAGCCGATTATGTTGGTCACTAATTGAATGCCAAAGCTAATTGGTTCTAGTTGGTTATCTATCCCAAATTATTGAATACCTTCTTATCATAAAATAAAGAAAACAAGGGAATAACAATTTTATGGTGGATTATAGGGGAAAAAATGAAATTACCATTGTTGGTTTATCATTACAATGGAGCGGGTCCATTGTCATGAGAAATGGACAAGCATTATTTAACAATGGTAATATTGATGTGGTGGCAAGACTGTTAGATGAAAACATCTTATTGGGGAAGGTGTAGTGATGGAATAGTGTTTTGGTGTTAGGGTAGTGGGGTTCACAGACATGCGGTGGTGGACTGACAGTGGAGTACGAAATGACCTAGGAGAAGGATGGGGACAAGAGGTCCACATGGTGGGATGTGAGTTGCAGGGGAAAATAGCGGGGTCAAAAATCATTGTGAGCGGGGAGAGGGATGGCAGTTTTTGGAGGAGAGTCATAGCAGTAAGCGACAATAAGCACAGGGGCGTGAAATGTTTTGTAGCCACCACATTGTAAAGGATTAACACTTCTTTGGACCCCCCTCACTGATTAAACCTTGTATGCACTCGGGGGGATGAAAATGATCCCCCTACATTGATCCGGGTGGGGTGGATTCGGGGCGTGAGAACATGTGCACCCATTTTAACATATGGAGACAAAAAGGTGTTGCATTAAAAAAATTAATTACAGTTTGACATACGATTAACTTAGCACTTAATTAACATTATATCTTCTAATTAACCTCTAAAGGTGCATTTATACACACAAGCCTATTAATTTATTCTCACTAATCTAACTCAAGCCCGATTACACTGTGTGGTTATTTATTTACTAACCTGAACTAATTTAATTTTATCTAGTCTAATCATGTTGAAATAGTGTGATTAACCTAACTAATCTACTTCTCCTAATTCAATATGGGAGATTTAAATAAGCTACACACCTTACTGAAAATTCTTTAAGGTACCTCTATTGTAATTTTTTATTTTTTAGTGGAATTT
The DNA here is from genome assembly GCA_000404065.3 of Pinus taeda. Lineage (NCBI taxonomy): Eukaryota > Viridiplantae > Streptophyta > Pinopsida > Pinales > Pinaceae > Pinus > Pinus taeda. Next base: position 4,221 of record APFE031594751.1, on the reverse strand, counting down.
TAACAATCTCACTTGCATCTATATTTCTTATGCGGTATT
>APFE031594749.1:217106-269379 GCA_000404065.3 Pinus taeda | reverse complement strand
TTGAAAACCATGGTTTTGGTTCGAGGTATTTGGTCCAAGGTATCTTTGGACCATGATATTGACCCTAGGTATTTAGTCTGAGGTCCTCTATGTTCCTGATTTGCCCATATCGCACAAAGTCGCGAGGCAAAGAGCATACGTAGAAATGAAAGGTATAGATCTGGTAATAAAAAATAGAGAGCTAAATAAACCGAAATAAACAAAGAGATGAATAACTAAAATTGCAAATAATGATTATATACCTCCAGATCTTAAAAATGACATACATAGGGCTACCAAAAACCTTTTCGCATGAAACGAAAGGAGTTCCTCACTGGAACAAATGCTCCTAACACAATAGAGTGGTCCTCTCACCTCGAAAGCAATCATAAATAGTAGATCTAGGAAACGACAGTCGAATGCAGTTGTACCGGCTTCGGATTTGGATGCAGCCCTCAAATAGCTCGGATACCATGTAGGAATTTCCAGGGTAAGTTCCTCAGATAGAACACTAAAGGACACCTCTCACAAATAGATCACAGATCAATACACCAGTATTCTTGACGTGGTTAAAACCCTCAAAGAGGGAAACAATCCACGGCCTTAGCCAACGCGGCCACTTCAGGCAATTTATTAATATAAGAAAGAAAAATTACATAAGCTTCTCTCATGAACGGTCACCCTACAAATGACCCTTCATTCTCTTTAAATAGAGATCATGGACCAATTAGGTGTTAAGCCACAGATCAAGTGTCAGTAATACCGAGGAGAGAATGAACCATCAGATCACTTCATGTCTAGAACATATAGTGACCATCGGATTCTAAGTTACAAAAGTACATAGTAAAGAAACACACTTTACCTAACTCTACACTAGACCAAGTTATACTTAACTATTTCCTATGTGTCGGAATATCCTAACAGGTGACCAACAATATCCACCTAGATCAAGCCATGAAAAATGTCGTACATTGGGCAGAATTCAAGACAATTCACTATAAATCAAGGATCCAAAATGGCAAGTGCTGCCAAAGTTGCATGACATAGATCTTATTGTATGTTTAGCCACTACACATGTGATTACAGCCATGAATAGTGCTATACATTAGGCATGAAACTTTGCTACATGGCTACCTAACTAAACAATCTACAAAATCAGTGGATGGTATGGTTCTTAGGATATTATAAATATGTAGTAGGTCTCCTCAACACCAAGTCATTAGACATGCTTCTATTTGTAGGCATGTCATACTGACAATGGCTTATAATGATTATGTCCCTAACATTTCTATGGATATAATTGGCGAGTTTACTATGTATATACCTTTCCTCGGGTCACAGAATGGTGTACTATATGTATGGGGTAGTATTGAATGTATTTTTGAGACTAGAACCCCGATTAAAAATTAAAAAAAAAAGGAATCTTTTCCAAATTAACCTAAGTTGCACACCTAGCCACACGTTTTGCAGAACTATAAGGGACTAAGGTAGAGGATGTGTGAACTTGGTCTAACACAACAGCCAAGAAGCTAAGGTAAGACCTCCAAGATCTATTTCACATTCTTGATTGGGTTTCTACACACATAATTATACTTGGATTCCTATGCAGATAGTAAGGGAAAACTCTAGAATTGTATGTATTCTCTGTAGCTACAACTTGTGCTCTCATCTTGCATAGTTAGAATGTTGTGCCTACATCTATTGTTATATTTTTTGTTTTGAAGTATTAATGTTGTCTCGTTATAACATGGTGTTTGATGTATACAATTATTTATGTTTTCATTGTGTTGTCATAGTAGACACTATTATAAAGGGTGTTATCATTAAAAAAAATTTGCCAAATATGGTGTAGGACTATGATTAATTATTTATGGCTGAAAATGGTGTTTAGAAGCAATAATGTAGACTATTGAATGTTGTTTCATTATAACATGGTGCTTGTTATATGAAAATCATTGGTGTTATCATTATTTTGTCTAGTTAAAAAGGGGGATGACATTTAAAGGGGGTTGTTGTTAATTAATTATGATTGAGTATGGTGTCATACTTCAACATAGGGTATGAAGCAAAATTTGTTAGAACAGAGTATCGCTATTAAATTTAGGCATATAGGAACTAAAACAACGCTAACATCCACCAGCCCTGGTATATCAGGAATTACTTTAGCATCCTAGTTTCTTACCTGTCTAGCATGATTCCATGAACAAATTGACTGGATCGATTAATATATTATGTTTTGTGTCTATGTTTATTTTATTGAACTAATGTTCAGTCATTGAGCCTTTGTATAAATACCCAATAATAAATAAATCTCAAGCAATGGGGTAATTTTGTTCAATCACACTCACATCTTCCATGGAACTACAAATAGAACTATTTTCACAATACCATGGTGCAACATGATCATAGGAGATGTGACTACTCCTTAAATGGATATTTATCCATATCTACGTTATGGAGGCTAGAAACTAAGACTATGTTGCCATTAGTATTTAGTAAATTGTGTACATGTATTCATGTTCCATTCATACTGGACTAATGGATACATCAGAGCATAGGTTGAACGACATTGATTAGGATATGTTGCATCCCTGCCATTTCCTTACCTAAGTGTAGGTGTTAAGAGAGTTGTTTCCTGCCTTGAAACTCGAACTGACTATTGTTAACACACTAAAGGTAATTGCAACTAAGGTCCATTACATCAATGCCTTGATAATGGGACAGGTATGTGAAATAATTTACACGATACTAACCTTGTGAGATTCTTGGTATAGTTTACAGTTACCTTATTTTCTCTTACTCAAAATGGTTGGTATTCATGGTTGTAAGTGTAAGAAGTTGGATATGTAGCACTGTTTAGGTTGAAAGTTTAGCTGGAAGTTGACTAATTAGTTGTCATTTCTCTAGATGATGGTTCAAGCTTCCATAGTTAATCTTTAGTAAACTACAGGTTTTGCATTCTAGTAGATTCCACCAAACTTTATTATAACAGCCTAGCGACAGTAATTATTATTTTACTTGTGTGACAAATCAATTCCCCATAGTTAGTTTTGGTGAATAACATAATACTAGAAGAATAATACATGCAAGGACTAAGACCTGTGTCTATTATTGAAACTGGTAATTACAAAGGGTCATCCCTTCAAGCAATGCTAATTTGCAGCAACTAGAATCACCATGACATATCAGTTTAGCTAGAGTTTGAGGATGTTATGGTCACAAAGCGAAAATGGCACAAGAAACACTAATATATACATGAAACAACTCGTAGCACTAGCTAGCCATACAACCATGTCATACCTTTAGGTCATGTTCAGAATGTCATTACTGTTGCACAAACTTTGCAAGGCAATCCCCAAGGACGTGGTCCAATGGTTAAGTGGGAGGTTTGATCCCCATAGGTATCATGATCCAATTCCATGTAGAGTTGTGTAAACATGAGAACTACCCCATGAACAATTTCTTAAATTTATAAAAAAATTAAAATTAAAAATAAATAAATAAATTTACTAATAACAAAGTAAGAGGATAGGTTACAAATGGTATCATAGCCCAAGTTCCAATACTGGGCCTTGGGGTGGATAGTGAGTATGTGTCTACTTGATTTTACGCATACATTGACAATGTATTGATGACAATACTGAAATCTAATCATTGTGTTAATAGATATAAGTTAGTATCGCACAGCATTATTCATTAGTTAAGTTTTAATATCTGAAACCCCTCATGAATGCTAAACATTTTTAAAGAGAAAATAGTTAGTTCATGTTCTTAATGAAGCTTTAGAACCCTATGTGATACAGGAGTATATTTAACACTTACAAACTAGTAATTAGGCATACCCATAACAATTGACTCCACTACTTATGAAGATGATACGTTTCTTCACTAAGGAGATCAATAACTTTGGATTCTTTAGTGTAAGATGTTGCAAGATCATAATAAAGTTCTATTGGAAAAAGGCTACACTAAATAGTCCTGTCTAATTTATTAGTCTCGATGAATCCATATAGGTTTTCCTGATACTACAAACCTTTTCTAGAAGCAATTCTCCTATATGATAAACCCCATGATTACTACCATTTTCTACAAGGAATTTTACCAAAATTTGTATGATTTATAATTTTGCCTATCTTTTCAGGATTTCTTATAGTAGCACTTTTAGTTGTAGTAGAGCAATTTATTTGCACCGTGTCATAAAAGAATACATGGATCCAACATTCAACTAAAAATTTTGACCTAATCCTTAATTTATCCATGTATGATTCTTTTTACAACGCTTAGGTGGTGTGCTACACCTTTCTTGGGGAGTTTCTTCGTATGTTAAAACATCCCTTTCTTTCATAGTATAGGCCCTCTCATGGTTGTTTTGAATGAAGGGCCCATCTTTGCAGATTCTAACCATGCCTCTCTGTCTAAACAAGAATCACCAAACACTTAAGATACACATTCTAAAGGTGAATCAGTTCCCATATGTTGTTCCTTCACCCCCCTAAAGAACATCGTTGCATGTCAAAATTGTGTGAATTTGAATTTCCCTTAGTTATCCCCTCATTTCTCCCTAATAATTTTACTTTACCATTTAACAACCATTTCATTGCTACGCTCTCTATTATTTGGCAATAACAATTAATAATGCATCTTTAAGTACACCCCATGAAGCCTCTGGTAAGTGTAATTCCACCTGTTCATTTTTTCTTTTATTTGAACAATTTTCATTCTCTTCAACATTTGTGAGTTTTCTCTTCTCAGGGAAACATAAAATAACATGATTTGGCTCTAATTTATCAAGGAAGACATCCTTCTCATGAATTATAAGGTAGCAAGGTTAGCTCTTTCTTGACATTTATGGTACCTGGTAGCCCAGTCTCAAGGACCTGAGACCTTGCATCCATTATCCTAATGAACCTAGAGATAGAAGAAAAACTAAATAACATCAATTTTTATGGGAGCCTAAATTGAGTATTTAGTGGATGCACCAAAAACAGAGGGATCATGCAACAACAAAGAAGCCTCTAGTGTGCATAAAACCCTCATAATACCTTCACTTCATCATCCTCCCTAATGAATACAACTTGTACTTTGATAGACAACTTCTAACTTGAAGCTTTGTCTCTTCCCTAGACAATGCGTTAGTGGCCTTGACCTAAAATGTACTCATTTGTTTGTATTAACGTTTACACCCTTCTTCCTTCAAAGAAAAGCACCACAAATGTAAGAGAGATACGCACACATAAGTTGAAGCGAACAAAGTTCATTCTTCAGGACAAATATTCCAGAAGACTTGGAATATAAAGATCTTCGTTGAGATACAAGAATATATATTAAATATATGAATAAGAATGATGATACAATGAGAGTAAGGGTCATGTACATATATCAAGGTAAGAACCCTTCAAAAGCGGTCATCTCTCCTTAGGCATGCCTCTTTATTTAACTAATTATTAATTAACTAATCATTATTACAATTATTTATATATTTTTTATTAATAACATTGCCTTCTTCCTCAGAAAAGCTTTGTCCTCAAAGCTTGTTAATGCAAAAGGCTTGATCTCTTTTTCGGTTTTGAATGTCTTCTCATCTAGACATTTTCATCTTCATTGATTCAAGTTGATATGATCTTCTAAGTAATAAACAAAATTGTCACACTGAGAAGGGATCAGACCATCCTAGATCAATCCTCTGTGGAACCTTGCATTGATTGGAAACTTGTGATGAATTGTTATCACTGGACTGAGTTATGCACACTTTAGTATTCTTGGGAACATAATTTTTTTGTTTATGTTCCGAGTGACATGGATTTGTAGATTGATTGAGATGTTTGTTCTTTTGATTTGGATGTAGATAAAGACTTCTTTTAGTTTCTCTTATCATGTGTGTTGCGAGATTCTAATTTGCTTTAGGTTCCGATGTCGTCGAGTTGGTTACAGAACCTTCACTTGGAATGTTCATTGTCTAAAATGCAACATCTGAGTTTGTGTTTTATTCAGCTTGCTTGTCTTCTTTTTGAGTTGTGACGTTCACTGGATCGGTATTTGTTACTTTCTCTTCCACTTGGACGTCTACATTTGATGCTTCCTTCTCGATAAATTGTTTCACCTTATTTTCCAATGACTTCTTGTCCTTGTTAAGCTTCTTAATTTGTGTCAATAATTTTTCACTATGGTTTTTAAGCTGAGAAACTTCTTCACTTTTGGAAGTAGTGATCTTGTCGACTCCGCTTTGCATATTTTGTAGAACTTTTTTACCTTCTTGAAAAATTATTTTTGAAATATCTTGTATGTCTTCTGGTGTTACTGAATTTGGCTTTAATATAACATCTTGGAGTATATTATTCTTCTTCCTGTAGGAAAATGTTAAAAACCTTTTTGGTATTTCGAATAAAGGATCCTAGAGTTTCCATCCAAGGTGAGCACAAAACAATGTCACTATCGTCAAAAAATAAGGTTTTCACGGTGAATTGTGAGGTAAAAGTATAATCCCCAATACTTAGTTGTTGATCCAGGGATCTTTTACTTATAGATGTATGGAAAGAATCACATGTGAAAATTGCAGCTTAACACAGAAATTTAATATGCACACAAGAAAATAAGAAAGAACACATAAAGGCGCAAAAAGAAGACAACAAGACTTGATAACAGAATTTGTCCAACTCGAACTATGTCTCTGGGCCCTGCTCGATCAATGGGGAGGCCTTCATATAGTAAATGGCATGAAAATAAGAGAATTACATTCACCAGTTACATAAAAAGAGACTTATACCTCCATTATGGAGAATGGCTGTGAAATGGAGACCTCAGATGGAGAAATGGATAGCACCAATGCATCTGTGGTGTTGAGAGGGGCTAAAAACATATAAAACTTGTCCAAATCAAACAAAGTGCACTATCAGCCACCTGAAATCTCTCCTGCCTCGAACTGCGTGCTAAAAAATCATCTATCCCGTACACTACTGCGTGCTTTGGGCTTTATAATCTTGAATTTGTTACAGACGCGCTTAAATCGAGCGTTGTCTGATTAGAATAGGAGGTTGTTCCAACAAGTGACCAATCGAGTGCGATGAATCCGCCCTTCCCTCACAAAAACCCCGAAATTGGCCTTTTTTCCATTTAAAATGGATAACACACAGAAAACACTAAGAAAACCGAAGTCCCGGACTTCAAATTTTGTTAAATCGGGCTTATAGACCCATTGGGTCTGATCCCCATATCGCAATCAGCACATATTTGGTTCCACAGTCCTGTTAGTGGGGGATTTGTCACTCGTTGATCGTCAATTGTCGATATCGGTGTCGGCCGATCGCATCGGCATATGCAACGGCCCGAGGTCCTGCTCTTTGGTTCTTCCGATCACCGATGTCGATCCCGCCGATCCAATCACTTCTCTGATCGCGATCGCAATCGTTGATCACAGGTCTTGCGTCTTGATCGCAATCGCTAATCGCTTGCCCTCGACTCCAATTAATCAGAGATCGTTGATTGGGGTTTTGCCGATGCTCCTTAAGTCTGACCCTTTGGACCCTCCGATTGTGATTTTTCCTCTTAAAGGCTTAAATCCATTTGTAAGAGAAAATGTCTCATTTTCAAAGGAACTAAGGCAACCTCTTTCTGCCACAACTTCATCATCCGAACTCAGATTGGAGTGCCATTCACATCGTTGGGATGAGGGCGACGAGCACTTCGATCTGATGTCAGGATACTTGCTTTTCTACCACTTTGAATTTGGATCTTTTCCATGCCATTGTATCTGAAGATCCACCTAGATCAATTGTAGATGGTTTATGTCGTATTGTTTGTTACTTGTGTCAACAAACTTTGTTTCTATTATATTTGATTCAAGAATTATTATCTGGTTAGCACATTTAGTACTAACATAATTACTATCTTTAGTAGGACTGATAGAGATTATAATATCTCTTCTTGTGAGTGATCCTTTGATTTTAAATAGTGTACTAACACATTTTTTAAAAGTTTTAGGAAATCTTTCATTGTTGTTGGTTTCCATTGTTTTATTTTTTTTCTTGTTTTTGTTTATTTAAAATAACCCCTTTTTATAGCTTCTATGGTTTCTTTTTATTTTAATTAAAAAAAAAAAATCTCCAGTCTTTCTCTTTCCCTTAAGTACATGTATCTATTTCCTCTTAATATAAACCCCCTTTTTTTTCTTTATGAATATTATATTGTTTTTTTTATCATACCATTTTACTTCCCATATATTTTGGGGCCTATTTATTTATTAATATATATAAAAGAAACTTTATATATATACTTGTATTTTAACTTGTAGTTTCTAAAATATACGATAGAAGTACAACCTTTGTATGGTTCGAATCACATGTACGAGTCAAATGGTGGCTAGTTTGGTCTGATAAGATGCGACCGTGACTGAGGAATGACCCATCGGTTGGGAGCGGGGTGGAGCTCAGTAAAGTGACAGGGTATATCATATGGAATTAGTAGATAGATGCTAGAAATACACTTTCATAATGGCACACAGAAGGTGGAAAGAGTGTATGACAAAAACCGTGAAAGAATTAGTACCACTCTAAGTGCAAGTGATAGCGGTGGTAGAGCTGCGGACGACTCGAAGTAGAAGTGATAGTGGAGACTAGCCGAATGTGTGAATATAGCAGTAGGAGCCCAACTATGGGCATGACTGAGCGATGAAAGAGAGATGGTTGTTGATGCTAGGAAAAAACTAGAACAACTGCAGCTCCGATGAACCAACGACGGCTCACAAGGCTCTGACTAGTGGTGGTTGGTTGAAACAGTGCCAAAAAACTTGGATAGCACCTTGGTTGGTTTCCACATTGTAGTCTTGGATAAGCAACAAGACTTTTCTATGGGTGAGCATCCACCAAACATCATACCTACATCCTATAGCATACTCTTGCAGTGAAGAAACTTGAAGACTTTGATCTGTGGACAGTTACCTTGAGGAGAGCTCGAGGCAACCCCAGTTTCAAGCTCAAGATTACTTTGTTTTATACAGACCACAAATAGGGGCATGTGAGGGCTTAACATGTGCAGTCACTATTGAAGCACTTTATGAAAACACACTTGGAGCAACTTGAGTATTGAAGAATATCTTTGAGAAATACTAGTAGCAGTCTCTGAAGATAGCCATAAAACATCTAAAACGACCCTTGGAGATCACCTTGAATCAGCCTTTTGATGCAGTGTTTTAAAGCAGCCCTTGGAGACAGATTGACCAGACATTGGAGGAATCTTTCAATAACTTCCTTGATGTATTTAAAGCATCCCTTGAAAGAACTTTGAAGCAGTATTTTGTAGATACTTTTAAACAACCCTAGAAGCACACTTTGGCCTCACCTTGGAGTTGTTTTTTAAAAGGCAAATCTAGATACCTCCTTGATGCAGATTTCGTCCAGATCTTGGTTGAAAGATTGAAAGCATAGTACTAGCATTATCTCACAGAATTTGGTTGGAAGAGTGGAAGAATATTCTAGGAGAATTGTTTTACACATCTCATTAAAAGTCCTTCTTATGCTAGACCTTGAAGACCGCCTGGAGTAGATCTATTGTGCATTCTTGAGGAAGACATTGTTTAAAGGCCTCATTAAGGAATCTCTAAGCATTGTTGAAGATCCCTTGGAGTTTGGTGTGAAAATTTATTAAAGAAGTTTTTGGAGCAGGCCTAGAGCAGCTCATTGAAGAAAATTGGAGTCATCTAGAAGCCTATTGGATATCATGATGCATTGAATCCATCATGAGGTGACTTCAAGAAATTTCTTGGGTACGATGAAGAGCAATGGTGACACCTTCTATATGACAAGGTTGCCATTGATGATGTAAAGTGGAAGACTACAGTGACGCTAAAGATTGATAGGGCTCAGTGAAGAAGATTTTGGGAGTCGTGAGTTACTACTAAACATATCTTGATGAATTATTTCAGTGGGTTAGATTCCAAGAGGTTGGAGCCTCAAAAAGACAAGGTTGATGCCTTGGGGGATAGGGTTGGAGCCCTAGAGGATCGGTGTCCTTAAGAAACCAGGTCAAAGCCTATACCAGAGAAGGGTTGGTGCCCTACAGGTTGGAGCCTCTAAACGCAAGGTTGGTGCCTTGATAGGGTCGATTCCCTGGAGGTAGGAGCCTCACAAAAGTCCAAGTTGGTGCTTGGCAATAGGCTGGAGCCTGGGAGATTGAAGATCTGTGCCTTCATTTAGGGTTGGAGCCTTATATACATTGTACTTGATTTATAGTGAAAAAGAAATTAATAAAAGCACACTTATTCTTATTTTTCATTTTGTGTTCTAAATATAAATTATCTAACTGGTAAAAGTAACAATTGAAAAGAAATACTAATTCACCCCCCTCTCAGTATTTCCACCATTTGATACCTAGTTAAGTTTGTTGGCCCAGCTTAACTCTTAAAATGACCTTGAATACCATGGGGCTGAGATACGCATTTAAACAATGATTGTTCTTTATTATTATTCCTTCTTCTTACTACCACACAACTGAATAATGTGGGCACAGTGAACGATTCTTCAAAGGATAGCAGATATTTTATAGGTTAATCACACATGGTGGAACAAATATTTTTCCTCACACCTTGTTGATTCTAGAACAGACCTAGAAAGAGGGAAAATGGCATGCATAGAGAAAAAGGGAGGCCAAATGGCAGGAAAGGAAAAATCCAGTTAGTCATGCCCTAACTAACCAGAAGCATGGAGTGAGCAATAGAAAAAGGGGAGATATCAGGACAAGGGAGGAAGCAGAAGAGCATGGTGATAGAGAAGGAGAAATAGTGAGAGTGCATTAAGGAATATAGAAAAACTTTGGGGATACATGGAGAAGGTAGCATCTGAGGAGCGAAAGGTTGGGAGTTGGTTGCAAAGGAAGGAAAATAGGGAGCCTTGAACTATGGGAACGGCATCACAAGGGCCACAAAAGGACTTGTCATATGACAGGTTAGTGATGATAACCTATGGAAGCTCATATATTAGACTCTCACTAATATTTATTTCTACTTGATGACCAGATATTAGGATGATAGTATGTTGCGAGTGACTATGTGCCTAAATGCTAGGGTCTTACAAGCAGATTGTTGGATTGACATTGAATGAGCTAAGAGGCACATAGAAAATAGGACCAGCCTTAGACTTGAGCCCATATTTGACCTATTTAGATTGTCTGGTTGACTTCATCTTTCAAGGGAAAGACAATGTAGTTTTGTATCATACCAGGGTAAGTGCGTCTATGCCATTACTCGCAACTACCCATAAATAAGATAATCCTATCGGAATTTGATTTCACAATTTTGTAAATAAGAGTACTAGCCAAATTCGAGGGTGGAGATCCTCCATCTCTGGAATCCCTCCTTTGATAAACCTTGTATACAATGTCATATCAGCGTAGAATTCATGTAATGTAAATGCTCACTTACTGTAGGAAGGTGAACTCTCTCTATAAATGATAATAGCAACTAAATTAGAGGGTAGAGGTCCTTTAATTATGGATGCCCTCGTTGCAGGCTGTCTTAAGTTATTAGGGGGCTCTTGAGGTCTAAAATGGGCCTCCTAAGAAAAATGTACAACAAAAATAAACTTTATAAGAACCAATAGGATTCAACATAATGATGTCAACCATGGGGGATGATTCACCATTTTTGGAGTAAAAAGGTAAAAAGATTAAAAAATAATAAAACTACTTTTTCAACTTGTATTTTCAACTTATCTCCCTAATGTTTTACTCAAATTTCGAGCAGGAGTACTCGTTGGATGAAAAATTTAATTCCTCATCCAAAGAGTACCCATGTTGCATAATTTTGATGGACCCTTCTACATGAAAAATGAGAAATACATGAAACAGCGTGATTGCAATCACGTTTTTCATGTATTCTCAGTTTTCATGTAGCAGGGTCCATCGAAAATATGCAACATGGGCACTCCTTGGATGAGAAATCAAATTATGCATCTAACGAGTGTTTCCACTCAAAATTTGAGTAAACCCATAAGGGAGATAAGTTGAAAAAATAGTTTTTTCTTTTTTCCCTCTAAAATTTGATGATGTAATCTAATCTTATTTTATTATTTCCACTATTATTTTATAATTTCCTTAGGAAGCTCATTTTAGACCTCAAAACTCCCTTAATCCATAGTTCCTTTGGAAACTCAACATTAGAATGCTCTTTATAACCAGCATTGGTAGAAGTGGCTGAAGCAATTTCAGCGTGGAGACAAGTCTATAGAAACCCAAAGTAAAGTAAGGGAGGAGACTTTATCTCTGGAATCCCTTCTTGTCTAAAGGGTAGAGATGTTTATCTCTGGAGTCCCTTATTGACCAGTGGGTGGAAATATACATCTCTGGAGTCCCTTGTCGACCAATGGATGGAGATGTACATCTTTGGAATCCCTTGCTGACCAATGTGTGCAGATGTACACTCTGGAATCCCTTACTGAACAGTGGGTGGACATGTACATTTTTGGAGTGGAATAATAGGTGGAAGAAAAAGAAAAACCAACCTCATGAACTCATGTACATTCTACAAGACCTCTGGAATCCCTAGCCTAAACATTGGGACTAGTTTCACAAGCTAGGGGGTGACACTTGCATAGTAGGTATTTTTCAAGGGTTGGGAGGAAAATCATGAAACCTATCCCTATGTCCATCCTTAGGTGTCTTAAAAACTGTGATGCCCAAAAATCATGTGCTTGTAAAATTGCATAACATATATCTTGTTGTATGTTTAGCCACTACATATAAGATTGCAGCGAGGAACAGTGTTGTACTTTAGGTAGAATTCAAGACAGATCACTACAAATCAATGATCCAAAATGGAAAGTGCTGCCAAAAATTGCATGACATAAATCTTCTTCTATGTTTAGTCGCTACACCTATGATTGCAGCCATGAACAGTACTACATGGCTGAAATTTTTCTACATGGCCACCTCACTAAATAATATACACAATCAATGGATGGTATGGTTCTTAGGGGACTATAGACATGAGGGAGGTCTCCTCAACACCAGGGCATTAGACATGCTTCTATCTATAAGCATGCCATACTGAAAATGGATTATAATTATTATGTACCTGACATTTCGGTGGAAAAAAATGGAGATTTTATTATGTATATACATCTCCTTTGGTCATACAAGAGTGTACTATATGTATGGGGTAGTATTGAATGTATTTTTGAGACACGAACCCTGATAATAAAAAAAAGGAGGAATCTTTGAGATTAACCTAGGTTGCACACCTAGCCACACATTTTGTAGAACTATAAGGGACTGAGGTAGAGGATGTGAAGTTGGTCTAACACAACAGCCAAGAAGCTCAAAAGAGACCTCCAGGAGCTATTGCACCTTCTTGACTGGGCTTCTGGACACGCAATTATACTTTGATTTAACGCATACAATAAGGGAGAACTCTAGAACCATATGCATTCTCTGAAAGTACAGCGTGTGCTCTCATCTTGCATAATTGTAACATTCTGCCTCCATCTATTATTATATGTATTGTTTCGAAGTATTAATGTTGTCTCGTTATAAAATGGTGTTTGATGTATACAGTTATTTGTGATGTCATAATAAACACTATTATAAAGGGGGTTGTCATTAATTATTTTTGATCGAATATGGTGTAGGACTGTAATTAATTATTTATGGTTGAATATGGTGTTTAGAAGCACTGATGCAAACTATTACCCACCATTTTGTGGGCAATATCCCTAGGAGGAAAAAAATTCCAAGATGGTCCCCAACTATAAGTCAGTGGCCGCTTGCAACCACCACTTAGCTTATTGTGCCACTTCTCCGCCACCTGATCCATCCATGTGGTCCCTTGCCCATCTGTCGTGATCGTATGTTTGAAGGTGGGCCTCCAAAACCTAAAGGTATGCCTTTTCATTTGGTGATTAAGTATTGTAGTTTGCTTTTCATGGATATTTGTGGGCATGAATTAATGGGGGGACTTAGCAGAAAGAGTGGGCTAGGTCTATGCTCTTGTCCCCCATACCTCTTTTTATGTTAACCTTGGACCCTAGTCCCATGGGATCTCTTTTATTGACCTTTGGGCTTCAGGAATGGTACTAAATGGAAAACCCTGATTTTGGTTGTGTGGTCCTACTCGCTCATCCACATATATCACTCCCCTTCTACTCATTATAACACCATTCATCATTTCTCCCACTTGGGTCCACATTCCTCCATTGCGTCCACATAGGGTTAGCCTTCCCCCTCCCATTACCCACACATTGGGTTGGGCTTCGAATGATACACCGTAGGTTGACGCAACTGAAAAGAAAAGTAGCAGCATAAATGGCCACATTCAACAGGAAAATGTACCACAAAATGCAAAAGATGTTCGGGACAAACACATGTACCATGTGGGCAAAAGCCAATACATGAGCTCTACCCCATTATCATGGTCATCACCCTGGTTCCTATAAGCCCTAGATGAGCCTCCATTATCATTTAGAAACCCATGATTGTCCCAACCCCTGGTGCGCAATGAGCCAACCTATCTTAAAGGGGGTATCCATTGTTATACCTTACACATCATGCTCTTATCCTTTGAGCCTCGAGTAGTTAATCAAAGAAAAATCATAGAAGACAAAAGGCATATAAAGAAGGGTGGAAAAATCAAGGTCAGGGCACCTCATATACCACGATTTCTCCCTCCTATACATTATATACCCAAGTGTGGGCTTCCCTTTAACTAGATACCCTTATACCCGAGCATGTGGCCCAAGGCTCCCCCTTTCACTCCCTACTCCCTTCCATCTATTTATCACATGCCACCACCCATTGAAGGATATATCTTGGACATACTATCCCCTTTAAAAGTAGAAACCACCTAATAGGATACTTGGTTAACCCCATTTGGAGCTTGCAAACATTAGCACATGCCAAAGCCCATTACGAAAGGGCATGTCATTATGAAGTGTCCACCTATTGTCCATGGTTTGTAAGCTCTTTAAATTGATTTCCTTAAATGACTTGTTGTACTGGAAGACTAGGGAATGCATTGAATCTTATGCAGGATTGCAAATGGTCTCCATTTTCGGTTTGGTCTCCCTATACAGGGTCCTAACCCTCCATAAGACTACATTGGCACATATAGGGTGTATGTTGAGATCCATGAGCCTCCACATCAGTAGAAAGCACTCCATGTATCCCCAAAGATGTTCAGAGATTACATGAGGTTCACCATTGGACCAGGAAGATGTACCTGGATCACCATGCCCAATAGGCCCCACAGTTGTACTGTGCACTTGGCAGGTGACCCAGGACTTGTATACTGATGTGGCACTACTTACACCATCATTTGAGCCCTTACATATGGTCTACGTGCATCTTCTACCTACTTGGAGACCCATGAGGTTACTTGTGTGCCCTCACACCCATTGGGAGCACCACAAGTTTATTATTTGGAGAACAAGGGGCCAACCCCTTGTCCACTACTTTTGGGAGTCATATTCATCATTGTGGCACTTATGAACTTCATTGGGCTTCTTAGAAGGTCCAATGACATGTATTATTGATCATTTGACCTCTTGAGAGGCTTATTCTTGTGTTTATGAACTAGTTTGGCGGGCTTGCCACCAAAAGCTAGTTATTTTGCACATTATTTTATTCTAGGGGCTAATGTAGGCCTAAATAACTAAATTGAACTCCTTATAGGTGTATAAATACAAGTTATGAGAGTTCATTTATCATCATCACTTGATTTGGAATTGCATCTCTTTAGATATTTTCGCTATTCCTTCTTCGTGGATGAAATTTCGAAGCATAGAATGAATTTTGATGTTTGGATTATCTATTCTTGTCTTAGAGCTTCTTGATTGGAAATTTGTTAATGGTTGGATATATTCTCTTACATGTAAGTACAAATTTAATGCTATTATTTCTTTTACTTTGTCATATGCATTGATAACAGGAATTTCGTTATATTGAGCTAATCGTTGCATGCATTATTGCGAAAATATGGAATTGTGTTTCTAGATATATCTCTTCTATGTATGGGCCATGTTTGTTGAACGAAATATTGTACGGATAATTCTATGGTAGAATTTATCTTGATAAGTCATCTCATCTTGCAAAACAAAGTATAAAGCTTTAAGGTCACTCTGTTTTTCCCTAATGCTAAGCGAAGTAGTCCTTGAAGCCTCCTTGACCTAGAGACGAAGTCCATTCTCATTATCCTTGAATCCATCTCCCCAAAGGATTAGGCATTGATCTACCATAAGGTGATCACTTTAAGAACCATTTTTCTTCACCTTTTCTTCTTTATTCTAGGTCTAGCCACATTGGGGGTCCTAGGGCATCATTTTCCCAACAAAGTACCCATAGAAAAAATTCGATCTCTTAGGCATTTTGCGTTGGTGTGTCTTTGGTCCTCCAAATTTGAAGGAATTCTGATGGTGGATATGTGAGATATCCCAAGCCCTAGTCTTAATACCTATTTTTTCTCTAGGTTTCCCTAGGCTAGTACCTCATGTTAGGGTCCTATAATTTTTATAGGGTCATTTGATTATAGCTTAAGATTATTATATTTGAAATGTTGTAAATAATGTTTCATCCTCCAAATTATTTCCAAGAAGGTATCAAAAAGATAAAATGTGGTTAATTTTACATGAAATCCTAATATTTCAGTTCCTTATGTCTCTATCCAAAGTTCGGAGGCATTATGTATTATAACCAAAGTTTTATGCTCATGGCATAAGGGTCGAAAACAACAAAAGGAGTTTGTCGCTTGTGCTTAAGTCTCGTGCACCATCCATCCACCTGATCGTCACTCTATTAGATCAATGGTCAACAAGGTTTTTCGGCCCCTCCTTGCCATCCTACCTTTATTGGTGCGGTGGGTCCGAAAAAGAGGTGTTCCCCACCGGGTTCCACGTCCACGTGGCCCCTCTTTACATTTCGCACCCCCCAGCCTAAACCATTAACCGCTCCCTAACCCCTCTAAAACCATTTCCCCCTCACTTCTTTACTACTATCCCTACCTAATCACCTTCTTTCCAACCATGTACCTCCATATTATCCCTCGCCTCCATGTCACCTCTTGCCTCCACGTCATACGTCTGTTTCATGGCCAAGTAAAACTATGTTCTTCCCTATACGCACAGTGCTTTCAAACATGGTTCACAAAAAACTAAGAACGTATTTTCAAATAATGAAAGAGGTTTTTGTTTCTAACACCATGTGGTACAAAAACCTCTCTTAGTTTTCTAACATCTATTATTGTTTGGGAGATGTTAATGATTCTTTGAAGGCATATTTTCCAAAACTTTCTTGTTTAAGTCACATTTTTGCAAATAATAATGCAGATAATCATAGATGAATCTTGGGAAACTAGAAGAGGTTTTGGTTCCTAATATGCCAAGATACAAAATCCTATCTCACTTTTCCCACAACTATCAGGGATTGGGAGATTCACTCTCATCATTTTAGCCTATTGTTTTCAAGTGAAATGCGTTCTTTTAGTCACCTTTTTGAAAAGCATATTGTGGATAATCATAAATGAATTTTGGTAAATTGGAGGATCTTTTTGTTCCTCAGATGCTAAGCTACAAAAACCTCTCTCAGTTTTCAAACAGCTAACTCGGATTGATATCTTCAAAGGTATGATCGGACCCTATTTTTCATAATTTCAGGAGGAAAAATCTGAAAGACAGTTAGTGACTTGGAGGCCACCTCATCAAATAAGAGTTGCTATCAAATTTGAATTGCTCTTCTTTGTCACCACCAATCCACAAAGATAGTGCCAGGTAGATTCATTATTTTTGAATGTCCAATATTTTAGTTCTATTTGTGTAAGACAATTTGAGATATTTGTAAACAAATTTTGATATTTTTTCAAGATATTTTAGTTTAGAATTTGTATAAATACTTCATAGTTTGAAGTAATAGATGTTGATTGTC
The DNA here is from genome assembly GCA_000404065.3 of Pinus taeda. Taxonomy (NCBI): domain Eukaryota; kingdom Viridiplantae; phylum Streptophyta; class Pinopsida; order Pinales; family Pinaceae; genus Pinus; species Pinus taeda. Next base: position 251,505 of record APFE031594749.1, on the reverse strand, counting down.
GAATATAATTTCCTCTGCGAAATTTTAATTTTCCAGTTGTTGGAAGCATCAATAATACAAGGACATTCTTCACAGGATTCATGTGGTGTACAAATTGGTGATGTTTTTCTCATGTTTGTGTTTAATCATTGTCTCATTTCTTTGTCATTTCTGAAAATCTTAATTACATAACAGAAACTGTGATGAATAGGATATGTTACATAGAACACCCTATTCTGGCTATTAGTAATTTATATGTTTTCTGCTAATTCAAATTAAGGAATCATTCATTGCCCCTTAAATTCTATTGAATCTTACTTTCTCCTGTTTCATAATCCATTTAAAATTATGAAATATCCAACTAGTGCAACCTAGCTTGCCCTGTGAAACTCCTTCAAAGTTTGATGTAGATCCAGTTAATCTTTACACTCCATAGCCCAATGGAATTATAACAATTTAATCAACCAAGCAATCCAATCAAAGAAATCAGTACAGTAATAACTAGCCTAAAATTCACATTAAACATAGCTAAATTTTACAAAGAGATCCCTCTCTAAAGCTGGCAGGGCTGGATCCCAGCGTCCAAAGTGGTTTTGATGTTGTCCTATGTGTTTACTCCCTCAACCTCAAAAATACAAAAATACAACACCTCATAGGGATCATTTTAGCACGTTTAAGTGAAGGTCTTTTCTTTGATCCCCTTATTTTCCTTGTTTAGTTCAAGCTCATCATTGGTTGCTAAACTCCCTCCTCTTGACCTAGCCTGGGTCCACTTGGTCCCGTGTGGTCCCATATCTTATTAAATTCAACTCTTCAAAAACCACTTGGGAAACCAAGTTCCACAAGGATTTTAGGGTTTAGGAATATCCTTTACAAGTCGCATTCTCTAAGCTAAGCCCTCAAATTCCTATTCCCCTATCCTAGAGAACCTTGCACCTTGCTTAAGAAGCAAGCAAGATCCACTCTTGAGTCTCTCCTAGGAAAGGGTCATCGAGATCACTTCACATCCATCTTAGTTGATCTATCCTTCATAAGTGGTTCTCTATATATCAGGTATCCACCCATAGGTGAAAGTCTGTGAAGAGTAGGAAGCTTTTGTTGTGGTCACAGTGGGCTTTAGCTTCATTGTTTCTCTTGACCTAACAAGTGCCCCTCTAGGACCCCCTACTAGTTTGAGTGGTAACATTTTGACGTCGTTGTCTGGGATACGATACGTGTGTATTGTTCCCCATACGACATATTGACATATTATTATTGGCAAATCCATTGGAAGAACGAATCCCTAGTTCTTCATTCAACTTCAACGTTAATGATTGTAGGTTGAAGCAAGCATCTATTAAGGCATCTACATTCACCCTGGCACCTCCATATTTAATCCTAATGTGTAAAAATCCAAAGAAATGGACTATCTCAAGCAGCATGGTTTCCCTCCTCCCTATAATGACCTTGGTACTGAGGAAGTTCTAGAGCACTCGGAAATCAAGGCATGGATGAGAAGTGGGATACCTAAATTTAAAGGAAGTCATAATCAAGATTCAAATGTCCATCCTGATGACTTCTCTTGGGCCTTAGCCCCAATAGGGATTGACAATGATGAAACAATTATGAGATTGTTGGCTTTATCACTTGAAGGTCAAGTTAAATATTGGTATGGTAGCCTTCCTCATGATATTTCCACTGAGTATGAGAATTTTGAAGGTATATTTTTAGAAAGATGGGGTGGCATACCTCATGAAGAGTGGGAAGCTCTCAAAGACTCCTATATGTAAGAGTTACACAATGGAATGAGTGGCCTTGAAAAGGATCTCGCTGAGGAATATGTCTTCAAAGGAAAAGTCTCAAGTTCCCCTTTAATTTATGATGAGAACCCTCCTTTCATTACATATGATAAAGCCCTCAAGGAAGGTATTGTGAAAGAGGTGGGAGATAACCTTGATAATCTAAGTGATAAGAAGGAATAGGAGTCATTGTTGGGTCCGCACAATTAAAAGGATGATTTTTAGGGCACATGTGTCGGAAAGGATGAATTTAAGGAAGGTGAGGTTGAGACTAAACTTACCTTTCCCAAGGATAGTAATCCTGATGATTCTCCTTTTGAAGATGACCGCATTATCCCCTTGGAAGATGACATTGGAGATTACTTCCACATTGAAAAGAAGAAATGGGAAATTGTTGGTCCTCAATTTAATTGTGCTCCCATTTATGAAACCGATAAGGAGAATGAGGTTGAGGTTGGTATCCCCTTTCTCTCGAGAATTACTTATGATGACATATCCATCGATACCCTTTGGAAGGAGGATTTTTATTTTCCTTTACATGGGGAGGGGTAGTTAGAGGTTGTCGATTCTCCTTTTAGGGGAGACTCAATCCTTGATACTAATAATGGTAAGGCTCCCACCTACCCTCTTTATGATTCTATATTCAAATCACTTGAGCCTTTAGATTATGACTTTGAGGAAGAAAAACATGTTTAATATAATCTTTCACTCTCCCCTTTGCTTTTTCCTCTTGTTCATCATCTTAAGTCTTCCACAAGTGATTCCCTCACCCCTTGTCATATGATCTCGAGTGACCATGAGCCCTTTCCCCCTTCCTACTATAGTGTCAAGGAAGAGCCCCTCATTGATTATACTTTACATCCTTGGATGCATCCTTAGGGTTTTGATCACTCCATGACCTCCCCTCTCCAAAGTGATCATCACCTTGAGAAACCTAGTTGTTGCACTCCTTCTTTCCCTCACCTTTCGTTCCCCTCTCATCACAACCTTGTGGTATCTACGAAGCATAATATTGTGAGCAATAATTGTGATAAGAATTTATTAAGGAAAATCATTCACTCCACCATTGTGTACCTAAAGGGAAGGATCTGCATCTCTCAATTGGCTCATGTTCTTTCTCTTGGGCATTACTCTTACCTCACATGGAAACTATAAATTCCCATCTCCCACCTGTATCATCCTCCATGTGTTGGATTTGCATTTGCTTTGGGATTTGCTCCATGCGAGATCATATGGGCAGACACATTTATATTGATTTGATGATATGTTGGTTGCACTGTATTTTTTATTACACATGATATTGGCTCATCGTATGCATCTTAGGGTAGGATGCATTGCATCCTCATTTTCTCATTAGAACTAATTTCATATGGTATTTCTCATGATAGATTAGCTGCAAAACTACATTTGGAAGTTTACTTCTATCAGTCGATTTTATGGGTCTAATCTAAGCATGTGCAATCATGAGACGTCGTGAAAGCATGATGCCCCATGTGTTTCATCTATTATACGTGAAAGTAATAGGTCTACAGTAACCAAGATATTATTGAAGTTCTCGTGACCTCCCGTTAGAATATCTTCGTCCACTTTTTTGAGAGATCACGTCCCAGTTGGAGCCAAATGTTACCCACCATTTTGTGGATGATATCACTAGGAGAAAAAAAATATGAGATAGTCCCCAACCAACAGCTAGCAGCTCCTTGCAGACACCAACTAGATCGTTGTGCCACTTCTCTGCAACTAGATCCAACCATGTGGTCCCTCACCCATCTATCCTGATCGTATCTTTGAAGTTGGGCCTTTGGAACCTAAAGGTATGCATTGTCATTTAGTGATTGAGTATTGTAGTTTGCTTATCATGGACACTTTTGGGCGTTAATTAATGGGGGGATTCGGCGAAAAGAGTGGGCTAGGTTTGTTACCTTGTCCCCCATACCTCTTTTGATGTTAACCTTGGAACTTAGTCCCATGGGATCTCTTTTACTTACCTTTGGGCCTCAGGGATGGTACTACATGGAAAACCCAGATTTTGGTTGTGTGGTCTCTCTTCCTCATCCAAATATATCACTCCCCTTACACTCATTATAACCCCATTCATCATTTCTCCCACCTGGGTCCACATTCCCCCACTAGGTCCACATAGGGTTAGCCTTCGCCCTCCCATTACCCACACCTTGGGTTCGGCCTGGAATGATGCCCTGGAGGTTGATGCAATTGAAAATAAAAGTAAAAGCATAATTGGCCACATTCAACAGCTAAATGTACCACAAAGTGAAAAATATGGTCGGGACAAAGACATTTAGCACATGGGCAAAAGCCAATACATCAGCTCTACCCCATTATCATGGTCATCACCTTGGTTCCTATAGGCCATAGATGAGCCTCCTTTATCATTTAGGAACCCGTGATCGTCCCAACCCCTAGTGGGCAATGAACCACCCTACCTTAAAGGGGGTATCCACTATTATACCTTACACATCGTGCACTTATTCCTCGAACCCCAAACAATTAATCAAAGAAAAATCATAAAAGGAAAAAGGCATATAAATAAAGGTGGAAAATCAAGGTCGGGGCACTTCATGTACCACGATTGCTCCCTCCTATACATTATATACCAAAGTGCGGGCTTCCCTTTTACTAGCTACCCTTGTACACTATCATGTGGCCCAAGGCTCCCCCTTTCACTCCCTACATTCATCTCTTTATCACACGCCACCACCCTTTGAAGGAAGTACCTTGGACATACTATCCCCTTTAAAAGTAGAAACCACCTAATAGGATACTTGGTTAACCCCATTTGGAGCTTGGAGACATTAGCACATGCCAAAGCCCATTATGGAAAGGCATGCCATTATGAAGTGCCCACCTCTTGTCCATGGTTTGTAAGCTCTTTAACTCAATTTTCTTAATTGACTTGTACTGAAAAATTAGGGGACGCATTTAATCTTATGCGGGATTGAAGATGGTCTCCATTTTGGGCTTGGTCTCCCTATACAGAGTCCTAACCCTCCAGAGGGCTACATTGGCACTTATAGGGTGTTTGTTGAGAGCCATGGGCCTCCATAGTAGTAGAAAACACTCCATAGATCCCCAAAGATTTATCGAGATTCACTTATTGGATGAGGAAGATGCACCTGGATCACCATACCCAGCCGGCCCCAAAATTGTACCATGCACTTGGTAGATGACTTGGGACTTGTATGTTGATGTGGCATCACTTACACCATCATCTGAGCCCTTACAGATCGTCTACAAGCATCTTTGACCTACTTGGAGACGCATGAGGTTTATTGTGTTCCCTCACACCCATTGGGAGCACCACAGGTTTATTATTTGGAGAACAAGGAACCAGCGCCTTTTCCACTACTTTTGGGAGTCCTATTCATCATTGTGGCACTTATGGACTTCATTAGGCTTCTTAGAAGGCCGGATGACATGTCTTATTGATCATTTCACCTCTTGAGAGGCTTATGTTGATGAGCTAGTTTGGTGGGCTTGTCACCAAATGTTAGTTATTTTTCACATTATTTTATCCTAGGGGCTAATGTAGGCCTAAATAACTAAATCGAACTCCTTAGAGGTGTATAAATATGTTGTAACAGCTACAACCACCCTCCAAAAAATTTCCTTAGCTTCGTTTTGGAGCCTCCCTACTGGCTATCTTCAGCAATATGTCTTGCACTGTCAAGCACATCAACTTCAGCTGTTTCATAGAGTCTTGTCAGCCTGTGCATGCAAATTTGTTCCACCCCCTTCACAGGCTGCTTTCCGGACTTAGTGTTAGTTTCTAGTTGAGAATCTCCCTCTAGGCATTGCACAATTCTAGAGGGGAACCAACCTTCCCTCCAATAGTTGCGCAAACCCAGTTGGACACCCAGATGGACTCTAGAATTGCACAATTCTTCTTGACAGTATTCCTCTCAAAAATTGCACTATTTTGGACAACAATCACCTACTGGTCCTAGAAATTGCGCAATCCCTCTGGGACAGCCAACCCAGCAGCTAGCAAAAATTACACAAATCCGGTCAGGCAGCCTGCTGGGCTCTGAAATTGCGCAATACAGTCAGACAGGCTTCCTTGAGAAAATTGTGAGGTCTGACCGAGGACAGTTACTCAACTCAGAAATTGCGAGATACATTCAGACGGGCTTCCTTGAGAAAATTGCGAGATACAATCAGCGAGGCTTTCTTGAGAAAATTGTGAGGTCTGACCTAGGACTGCTACTCCGCCTAGAAATTGCACAATCCTAGGAGACAGTCGCTTGTTCCTCCCATATATTGTGCAAACCCTCTAAGACGGCCATCTCCGCTCAGCATAGAAACTGCGCAGATTTTCATCCCAGGCTTGCAGACCGATGCATGTGCCTTCAAGTTGACCGGTTACCTCCGAGACCGAGAAAAACTTATTTGCATGCATAGAATGCTTCTCCCAAGGCATCATGCAAATGCATCCCTTGATTCAGGGATCTATTTTTAGCAGCTGGAGGTTACATGCAAGGATCATTTCAGAAACCTTCGTCGTTTTTCCTAGATTTGTGGCATGCGCGTCACAACCTCAATTTTATCAAAACTCATCAACCAGACACTGCAGAGCTCATTCCTCACATCGACCTTGCAGCTCTGACATCCCACATTGAAACTAAGAGTCGTTGGCACATTCAGCTCAGTGGTTTCGAGGTAATCCTGCTTTTCATGTCTCATGTTGTGTTTCTGTTGCTTTTATGTTTCGCTTCATGTGAGTGTTGTCTGCTTGATTTCAATGAGTACTTGTTGTCATTTTGATGTATGTTAGCTTGTAGAAGCATCATTTCAGTTTTCGTTTGCATCTCACTGTTGTCGCATGCACGACATTGTTTTTGCACGAACAATCATCGTTGTTGCGACTCGCTTCACTCACATGCATGTTGTCCCATTTTCTGAATCCTACACTTACTATTTGCATGCATAATCATTCACTCTTGTTTGCACTCATCTCATCATGCGTTCAGACTTCTCATGTTTTCAATCGCTCGTCGGTCGGTGAACACTACGCATTTCCGGAAGCGAAGGCTCTACCTTCCCTCCATAAATTGTGCAAGTTTGGCCCATCACTGACCTCGACGCTTGCATTACGCAATTCTTAGAGGCAGTGTCCTGGTGACCCCAGAAACTGTGCAATGCAATTTGCTGGTTGCATGCCACTGCGGACTGAAATTGTGCATTTCGCAGTTTCAGTGCTTAGCAGGCCACGCTGGATTGTGCATTGCGCAGTTCCAGCAATCAGCCAGTATTGGAAATAGCAACAAGAAATGCTAAAAATAGAAGTGCTAAAAATAGCATTACTATAAATAGCATTTCAGGATACATTCCAATTTTAGTTAGTCCCTAAACTAAAATTGAGAATTAAAATTCGAATTCGATCTTAGCAGCTGTTTGTAAAATAATTAATTAATTCATCTTGAGTTAATTAGTTGTAGAAAATCAAACATGAAGTCTATGTGAAGACATGCAACAAGTTCTCCATTGATTGAGGAAGTTATCCCTTGATTAAAGGAGATCAGGATGAGTTGTACTTTGAGTTGTAATTAGTTAGCTCAATTAACTGAGTTAAGTGCAATTAGATTAGTTCAAATAGTTTGTTGAACTAATTGTGAGTTCAGTGAGTTAATGCATGCATGTGTGTAACTCTTGCACTTCAGATAACTGAATATTATCTCATAAATAACTCATGCATGTCAGTTCAGTCAAAGAACCAGTTGAGATCAGATGATGGGGCAGTGTACTAGCAATTGCAAGAATATTCCATGGAGGATATCTCTTGCATGCAGAAGGAATTCATTTATTGGAGATTGCGCAATTACTTTTGAGTTTGATGAGTGTGTAATGAGGCCAATTCACACAAGTGGCAGCATTGGACCCCAAGAGAAACTGCGTAAGGAAATAGGAGGCTTGGAGGGCTGAGAGAAGGCATATGTTGTGTCTATTCAGTCTGTGAGCTGTATTGTTGGATTGTATTGAGAGCTAGATAGCTTGTGAGCTAAAGCTTTGTGTAATCTGGACATATTTCCACTTGTATGATAATACAGAGGTCGTGGTTTTTAGCTGAGGCTTTCCCCAGAGTATTCTTTTGTGTTCATGTTTGATTGCTTTCTCATTCTCAGTTATATGTGTTCTATTTGATCTTGCTTGATCTTGCTCAAAATCGATTAAGCTTCCGCAAGTTTGTTGTAGAAGTAGATCTTGTATTTTGCTTTAGTATATTACATAATTTGTTGATCTACAATGGGAATTTCTACATGGTATCGGAGCAAAGGTGATAAAAAAGAAGAATAGTATACAAAGAAGGGAGAAGTTCAAATGTTAAAGTTCCTGATTATAGAATTCGAATTCTTATCACATCTCAAATTTCCCCAATGGCGTTCAACGGTTTAAGACTCGAGTATGCCCTTGATGGCAACTCAAATTATATATCCTAAAAGGATCGCATGGAAGCAGTTCTAGAGGACAACAGTCTAAAGGACTTCATTGATCAAGAAGTCCCCAAGCCAGCAGTGGCTAATGCTACAGAATTGGCAAAATGGAAGAAATGTGTGGCTAGAGCGAGGAGAATCCTCCTGGAGGGAGTTTGAGACCACATTGTCTCGAGCCTCCATGGGAAGGAGACACCATTTTCAATGTGGAAAACATTGAAAGATATATATCAGAACAACAGCGATCAGAGGAAGTTGGTGCTAAAAGACAAGCTTCGGAAAATCAAATGTGGAAAGGGCGACACAATCTCTACATATTTGAACAAGCTCACCACCTCCAGGGATGAGCTTGGAAGTGTAGGGATCATGACAGTCGATGATGACATGGTGAGTCTTTCTCTCCTCGGTCTTCCTAAGAGCTGACATAGCTACCAAGACTCGATTAATATAAGAGAGAAACTGCCAGATTGGGAACAACTTTGGTCGGATTTGATGCAGGAGGAGATAAGAAGAAGCACCATAGATGGATCTTCATCAAAGCAAGATGATGAAGAAAAATATAGCCTTAGCAAGTAAGGCGAGGAAAGGGAAAGGGAAGGCGTCCCATTCCAAATCTAGTTCTTCCCATGGTGGGAAGAAGTTTGACAAATTGAAAGTGCAATGCTTTCATTGTCATGAGGTGGGCCATTATGCTACGAATTGTTCACAGAAGAAATCCAAGAAGGGATCCTTGAAGGGATCAGATGGTGAGGCACTGGCCTTATAGTTCGAGTTGGATTTCTCTCTCATCACATGCATGGTTTCATCCATGGTGGGATGTGTTTGGTACCTGGATAGTGGAGACTCTTTCCACATGTCCAGTGACAAGAATCTTTTCAGTACCTTGGAGGAGAAGGATCTCCAGATGCGGATCGAGATGGGCGATGATGGAAAGTACCATGTTTCAGGTGAAGGTACGGTTGTGTTTCAGAGGGAGCATGGAGCTCCTCTCACCCTGACTAATGTAAAGTATGTACTGGAACTGAAGAAGAATCTTGTGTCTGTCGCTATGCTAGAAGACAAAGGCTATGATGTAGTCTTTAGCAAAGGAAAGGTATTTCTGAGGCATATTGGTACTAGACAGACAAAGAGGATTAGGATTCAAGTTAAGAATCTCTACAAGTTGGAGGTAGATGATTGTGCTGCATTGAGTTCCAAAGCAAAGGTGGTGCAAAGCCAAGATGTTGGCGAGCTATGGCATAGAAGATTGGGCCACTTGCACCATGGGGCCTTGAAGATCATGCAACAGATTTCTATCGGACTTCCCAAGGGAAAACTGGAGCAGACGGATACATGCAAAATTTGTACCTAGGGTAAGTATGTGAAATCTTCCTTTCAGGATCGAGACAGTAGAGATGGGGAAATCCTTGAGCGAGTTCACACAAATGTATGTGGACCATTCTCTACAGCCTCCACCGCTAAACAAAGGTACTATGTTATTTTTATTGATGATTTTTCTCGTAGATGTTGGATCTACTTTATGCAAAAGAAGGATCAGACCTTCTTGAGGTTTTGTGAGTTTAAAGCCTTGGCAGAGAAAGAATCTGGAAAGAAAATGAGGGCTTTGCATAGCAACAATGGTGGAGAGTATGTCTCCCAACAGTTTAAGGACTTCTACACTGTAGAAGGAATTAAACGGGAGTTGACTGCACCCCATAACCCACAGTAGAATGGGGTGGCTGAAAGGAAGAACAAATCGATTGTGGAAGCAACTCGAGCGATGTTGTGTGACCAAAGCCTACCACTTCATTTGTGGGCTGAGGCATGCAATACAGTAGTATACTTGCAGAATAGAATCCTGCACCGTATACTGGGAATGAAGACACCTATGGAGGCCTTTTCCGGGAAGCGACCAGATGTGAGTCACTTTAGGATCTTTGGATCATCAGATTATTATCATGTGACCAAAGATGCCAGGGAGAAGCTAGATCCAAGAGCTGAGTTGGGGATACTTGTGGGGTACACTGATACACCCCACAGCTATCGGGTGTTCCTGCCTACCAGTCAAAGGACAGTGGTACGCAGAGATCTGAAGTTCGATGAGCAGAAAGCCATGCGAGTATCACTTGAGAGGGAGCTCAAGTTGCATGCAGAGGGGGAACTTTCAGTTCCTATGGAGGAGGAGCCTCAGATTGATGCGGAGCAGCTGCATGCAGAGGATCCAGGAGTGGAGACATCCACTCATGCTAAGTCTTCCAGAGATGGGCAGAAACGCTCAAGGGAAGCTAACAAGTTGATCCTAGATGCGCCAGAGAATGTGGGACAGCCATCTTCTCAGCGCAAACAAAGGAGGTCACCCGAGTAGTACACTGGTTACATGGCCCCGGTTGGGGAGTGTGTAGAGTCCGAACCTTCTTTATTCGAAGAGGCAGTGCAGCAACCAGTCTGGGTTGATGCAATGGTGGAGGAGTACGACTCCATCGTTCGGAACTGTGTTTGGGATGTTGTCCCAAGACCTCAGGACAAGTCAATTGTGAGTTCCAGTTGGCTTTACAAGGTAAAGCAGGCAACTGATGGCAGTGTTGAGAAACATAAGGCACGGTTTGTGCCCGTGGTTTCTCACAGGTCGAGGGGATCAACTAGGATGAGACCTTTGCTCCTGTAGCAAGGTACTCATCTATCAGATCAATGTTGGCACTATCAGCTCAGATGGGTTGGAAGATCCATCAGATGGATGTGAAGACAATGTTCCTCAATGGGAAGATTAAGGAAGAGGTGTACATTAAGCATCCAGAAGCTTTTGAGACCTTCGATCGTGAGTCCCATGTGTGCCAACTCAAGAGGGCTTTGTACGGGCTGAAGCAAGCACCTCGTGCTTGGTACACCAGGATCGACAGCTATTTCATCGGGTTGGGCTTCACCAAGAGTGAAGCAAATGCGAACCTTTACCACATCACGGTAGAAGGTAAGCCATTGATCATTGTTTTTTATATGGATGATCTGATTTTGACAGGTGATGATCAGTTGATCAAGTCGAGATGAAAGACATGGATCTTATGCACTACTTTCTAGGCATGGAAGTGTGGCAGAAAGATGGGGAAGTATTTGTGTCTCAAGGCAAGTATGCCAATGAGATACTCAGGCGATTCCACATGGAGAAGTGCAAGCCCATGCAGACTCCTCTAGTTGGTAACTGGAGGAAGGAGGAGATACTTCAAGTGAGGTAGTAGCTGCTATTGTTTATCAGCAGCTTGTGGGTTCACTGATGTATCTAGTGAACACATGACCAGACTTATGCTTTGCGGTAAACCAGCTAAGTCAAACTATGGTTCAGCCTACCAAGCTGTTTTGGAAGGCAGCGAAGCATGTGCTGAGATACCTCAGAGGCACATCTCAGTGTGGATTGTGGTACATACAGAGAGAGGGAGTGAAGCTTCAGGGCTTCACAGATGCAGATTGGGCAAGGAGTCCATCAGACTGGAAGAGCACTTCTGGAGGAATCTTCAACTTTGGTTCAGCTGCAGTTTCCTGGTACAGCAGGAAACAGAGGTCAGTTGCACTTAGCTCAGCAGACGCTGAATACATGGCTGCTAGTTAGGCAGCATGTGAGGCCATTTGGATGTGGAAGATTCTAGTGGGATTGTTTGGTCAGAGGATAGATCCAACTGTGATCTACTGCAATAATCAGAGTTGTATCAAACTCTCTGAGAATCCAGTATTTCATGACAGGTCCAAGCATATCGATATCTGGTACCATCATCTTCGAGATTGTGTGATGAAGAGGATCATGTTGTTGCTATATGTTTCAACTGAGGGACAGGATGCAGATATTTTGACTAAGGCATTGTCAAAATGCAAGTTCGAGTTCCATAGAGACAGGATTGGGGTGACTGATAATCCCTTTCTTGTTGAAAGGGAGTGTTGAAAATAGCAACAAGAAATGCTAAAAATAGCATTGTTATAAATAGCATTTCGGGATACATTCCAATTTTAGTTAGTCCCTAAACTAACATTGAGAATTAAAATTCGAATTTGATCTTAGCAGCGATTTGTAAAATAATTAATTAATTCATCTTGAGTTAATTAGTTGTAGAAAATCAAACATGAAGTCTATGTGAAGACATGCAATAGGTTCTCCATTGATTGAGGAAGTTATCCCTTGATTAAAGGAGATCAGGATGAGTTGTACTTTGAGTTTTAATTAGTTAGCTCAGTTAATTGAGATAAGTCCAGTTAGATTAGTTCAAATAGTTTGTTGAACTAATTGTGAGTTCAGTTAGTTAATGCATGCATGCATGTAACTACTGTAATTCAGATAATTGAATACTCTCTCATAAATAACTCATGCATGTCAATTCAGTCATAGACCCAGTTGAGATCAGATGATGAGACAGTGTACTATCAGTTGCATTAATATTCCATGGAGGATATCTCTTGCATGTAGAAGGAATTCATTCCTTGGAGATTGTGCAGTTACTTTTGAGTTTGACGAGTGTGTGATGAGGCCAATTCACGCAAGTGGTAGCATTGGACCCCAAGAGAAACTGCGCAAGGAAATAGGAGGCTTGGAGGGCTGAGGGAAGGCATATGTTGTGTATATTCAGTCTGTGAGTTGTATTATTGGATTGTACTGAGAGCTGGATAGCTTGTGAGATAAATCTTTGTGTAATCCGGACATATTTCCACTTGTATGATAATACAGAGATCAGGGTTTTTAGCTGAGGCTTTCCTCAGAGTATTCTTATGTGTTCATGTGTGATTGCTTTCTCATTCTCAGTTATATGTGTTCTATTTGATCTTGCTCAAAATCGATTAAGCTTCCGCAAGTTTGTTGTAGAAGTAGATCTTTTATTTTGCTTTAGTATATTGCATAATCTGATGATCTACAGTGGGAATTTCTATAGTCAGCCCCCTGACAGCCCACACTGTGCCTTGCGTAGTTTTGGCAGTCAATCTCCCGACCTCCTTGTCGAAATTGTGCAACCTTCACAATCAATCGCACAGGAATGTTGCAAGTCAATCCTCAAGTTTGTTTTGGCCTTCAAGAGATCAGAGTCAAAGGACACCATTAAGAGCACAACAGCGGTTGCAGCCAAGCAAGTGTCTATGAGCTTGCCTACATTTGAAGATATCAACTTGTTCGTAGACAACGACATCAAGATAATATGGCAACAGCATCACAGCGAGTAGCACCATCAGCAGCAGCAGAGGGCAACACCCTCGCACGCGACGAATGCAAGAGGAAGGTTGTTGACAACACAGAGGCAGAGCAAAGCTACGAGTTGAAAGCAAATCTACTCATGATGAAAGCATCTTTGGAGATTGAAGCTATGAGGTGATGGCGCGACACGAATATCGCGTGAAGGAAGAGAGAGAAACAGAGAAGGATTTGCATGTGTTGAAGCGACAACTCAAGGAAGAACAGAAGCTACACAGACGAGAGAATGGGTTGTAGCATGAACAGGGACAACAGGGGGCGCAACATGCACAGACGGATGAAACTACGCCCACACAAGTTATAGATCCATCCTAGTAGCTGGCATGGAGCACACAAGGTGAGCAGTGTTTTTGATCGCATGCAATGGAATCCAGCAGCATGCATGTCATTGTGCACACACATGCAATCCCAGTGATTTGGCACACTCACCGAGGTGAAGACAAGAAGCAAGTCCGACTAGAGCTAAACATGTACTTCGACAAGTTGATGCACATGGTCACCAGCACACACTTGGAGATCAACACAAACACTATGCATTAGTATGTTGCTAGTCTAGCCACACTCAAGACGATGATGCACATGCTATGAAACGAGTTGGACAGAGAGGCCATATCAGTGTACCCAGATGCAACGGAGGAAAGAGTTTGCTTTCAGCAGGATTTCACCATTGAGCGCACGCACACCATCACAGATAACCAATCTTGGCATCTATTCACTACCATCGACCATCACAAGGACGTCAAAGAGTTGGTCTCACCACAACATTCCAAGTGTTAGTGATGTCTTCCATGGCTTGCTCAAGTCATTTTGTTTCACATGGGTACATATGCAGATTGTATGTAACGTCTTGTCAAGTGGAAGTTCAAGTGTTGATAGTTGAATGTAACAGTCATAGAGTAGTTGAAGAGTCATGAGGATAGACGAAAGGTCACAAAGGGGAATGTCAAGGGTCACCCCACCCTTCTCTATAAATAGAACCTCATAACTCATTGTAAAGGCTTTTGGTCAGCTAAGATTCCAATAGGAGTATCTTAGAGAAAGCTTGGACAATATTGTAACAAGCCTTGGCTTCTCCACTGCACAAAGTTAGTATATCTCTTTGAAGGAGCAGGCGGAAGTGACTGTAACGTTTCCGCTTTTAGCATTAGTAGTTGGACATGGATGTATTGTATGACTGGAACTTGCACTTCTTAATATAACCAAGCCAGCACATTTCATGCATATGTCGTATTGTATTTCAGCTATCTTGTTTACTTTAAATGATATATGTATCTGTTTTCTTATGCATGCATGTGTAGCTATTTTCTGTATATGTATGTATGAATCTTATTGAAATGTGCTATTGGTTTAACCATCACTTTGGATTCCTAGCTTACTTTCCTTCCATGTTGTGATGCATCTTTGCTCGTGCGTTCCATTCTTAACTATGTGCTTTCACAAGTTTCCAAGGGGCACACTCACCTACCCCTCCATGTGTTAGAACCACTCATGCACCTTCCTTGACTTACTGCATATGTCACACCCTTGCTACCAACAAGGACATCTTACTTGCCTTTGTGCGAAACCACAGTCAAGGTGATAGTGTACGACCCACTGCTGGGACTCCTACACCAAACAGTCTGAGGTCTGATTGGGACTTCTTACCAGGGAAATCCCCTGACATGTTGGCGAGTCCAGCACCGTCAACAAAATACAAGTGATGAGAGTTAATTTATCATCATCACTTGGTTTGGACTTGTATCTCTTTAGAGATTTTCGTTATTCCTTCTTGGTGGACGAAATTTTGGAGCATGGAATGAATTTTGATGTTTGGATTATCAATTCTTGTCTTGGAGCTTCTTGTTTCGAAATTTGTTGATGGTTTGATATATTCTCTTACATGTAAGTACAAATTTAATGTTATTCTTTCTTTACTTGTCAAATGCATTGATAATGGGATTTTCATTGTACTGGGGCTAATTGCTACATGCATTATTGCGAAATTGTGGAATTATGTTTCTCGATAGTATCTCTCTATCTATGGGCCATGTATGTTGAAATCTCCTAGGGATAATTCTATGGTGAAATTTATCTTGATAAGCCATATCATCTATAAAAACGAAGTATAAAGCTTTAAGGTCACTCTCTTTTGCCCTAATTCTAAGCGAAGTAGTCCTTGAAGCCTCCTTGACCTAGAAACAAAGTACATTCTCATTATTCTTCTGGACTCCATCTCCCCAAAGGATTAGGAACTGGTCTACCATAAGGTGATCACTTTAAGAACCATTTATCTTCACCTTTTCTTCATTATTCTAGGTCTAGCCACATTAGGGGTCCTAGGGCATCATTTTCTCGACAAACTACCTATAGAAAATCTTCGATCTCTTGGGCATTTCTGCGCTAGTGTATCTCCTAGATCTCCTCCAAATTTGAAGGAGTTTTGACAATGGAATTGTGAGATATCCCAAGCCCTAGCCTTGAGACCAACTTTTGCTCTAGGTTTCCCTAGGCTAGTACCTCATAGGGATCATTTTAGCACTTTTAAATGAAGATCATTTCTTTGATCCCATTCTTTTCCTTGTTTACGTTAATCTCATCATTGGTTGCTAAACTCCCTCCTCTTGACCTAACCTGGGTCCACTTGGTCTCATGTGGTCCCATATCTTATCAAAGTCAACTCTTCAATACCACTTGGGAAACCAAGTTCCACAAGAATTTTAGGGTTTAGGAAGCTCCTTTACAAGTCACATTCACATTCCCTAAGCCAAGCCCTCAAATTCCTATTCCCCTATCCTAGAGAACCTTGCACCTTGCTTAAGAAGCAAGCAAGTCCCACTCTTGAGTCTCTCCTAGGAAAGGGTCATCGAGATCACTTCACATCCATCTTAGTTGATCTATCCTTCATAAGTGATTCTCTATATATCGGGTCTCCTCCCATCAATGAAAGTCTATAAAGAGTAGGAGGCTTTAGCTATAGGTGGGATTTATCTGTTCTTGCTCTTGACCTAGCAAGTGCCCTTCTAGGACCCCCTACTAGTTTGAGTTGTGACAGTCTAACACAATAGCCAAGAAGCTCAAATGAGACCTCTAGGAGCTATTGCACCTTCTTGACTAGGTTTCTGCACACGTAATTATACTTGTATTCCTACACAGACAGTAAGGGAAAAGTCTAGCACCATATGCATTCTCTATAACTACAGCTTGTACTCACATCTTACATAGTTATGACGTTGTGGCTCCATTTATTGTTATATGTGTTGTTTTGAAGTATTAATGTTGTCTCGATATAAAAAGGTGTTTGATGTATACAATTATTTGTGTTGTCATAATAAACTGTTAAATTACGGTATGTTTTATGCTTAGAACAGTTTACTTCTTTTATTATTATTAGCTAGCAATCACATAAACATAAAGTAAAGTGCAAATAGAACATTAAAAGATCGACAGAAAACAAGCCAAGACAAGAGACACCAGATGTGGCGACTAGCCAAGGACAAACCCCAATGCGGAGAACCCTTTGATCAATTCTTCTTTAATCTTCAATAGTTCAACAGAGAGAGAAATAGTACAATATATCAAATCTGTAATTTTTATGACAGCAGTAAAAGATGCCCTAACCAGCGCTTGCAAAGTGAATCAAATGATTCACAAATAGTCTAGGATCAACCTTAGACAACCTAGACTTCAACAGAGATGAAGGATAGCCCGAAACAGCTCAAGAAACATGATCAAATCTGGTCAACATTCAGGCAGCCCTGCGGTTATCCCTAACCAAATTTGCGCTAGTCACTTTGTGGTCAAATCAGCCCTCCAAACAGCAGATCTGATTTGCGGCTTGCTTGAGGGAGACTCCCCACACAAGGCCGCAGTCAAAGGAGGCTCTTTGCTGGTCAACGTTGTCCCTATTTGCTGGTTGCACCCTAGGTCAACGCAGAACAGACCTGCATCCCTTCCTTGTTGTGTCCTTCTCCTTGTTGTGTCCTTCTCCTTATTGCATCCTCCTCCTTGTGGTTGCGTCCTTCTTCTCCCACTAGTTGCTCCTTTATTAACCCAAACAAGAAAGGAGAGTGAAAGAGAAGAAGAGATGATGAGATGAAATAATGACTCAACCTCTCCTCTATTTATATGCAATGCTGGGCATGTGTGCCACACACTTAACTGCTGACCGACCTTGACAATTTGTCAAGTAATTACAAATAAATTCATATCTCCATAAATACTTGTCAGAATCAGATGATCTTTAGATCAATACTAACCTCTCGACAAGAGGAATCTAGGAAAAATATCAGTTGCCATAAATGAGGTGACCATTATGGAGTTTGGCCCTAGTTGCCAATTTTAACACTCCCTCTCAACTAGGGAGAACTCCATCTGCAATCTGTCTAACCGTCGCTACTATCCAACCATCAAATGCACTTCCCTGCACTGCTTGGCCTAGCTCTGCTCTACTCTGCTCGAACTATGAAGAAGAAGAAATTATCGAGGATGTACCATACCATCCTCCACTGACCCGAAGTCAGTCTCAGAGAATGTCATACCACTCTCACTGATCCCAGATTAGTATCATTGATCCCAAATTAATGGAGGTCATCCTAGCACAGGGAGTACAATAGATACAATGATGCATCCATCGATAGTACTACTATGGTCCCTAACCCCATTTCCCTTCTCATTGATCAGATGAGAGGTACTTCCCATGAGTCCCAGACTGCATGGGTAGGATGCCTCGACAGGAGAACTAATCATCCTATCCATAGGAGAACAAATCATCTTGTCTAACAGTCGCCACAAGAGAACTAATCATCCTCGCCCACAGAAGAACTAATCGTCCTGTTCCATAGTCGTCATGGAGAACTAATCATCCTAGCCCACAGGAGAACTAATCATCTTGTCCTACAGTCGCCACAGAGAACTAATCATCCTAGCCCACAAGGGAAATAATCATCATGTCCTATAATCGCCATGGAGAACTAATCATCCTAGCCCACAGTCGCCACGGAGAACTAATCATCCTGGCCCACAGGAAAACTAATCATCTTGTCCTACAGTCACCACGGGGTATCACAGGGGAAGGTTGAACCTTTGACCCTATACATAGTGCACCACCAGGGGATGGTGAGTCGCCCTGTGATCGCATGTCGCTCTAGGAAGTACCCCGCACCCCCTGGAGCTCCCAGATCTCAATACATCACACTTGACCCTCATAAGAGGTTCTCTGAACAACACCAAGTCGTTCTCAGAAAGTCAATAATTTGACCTTTCCCAAGGGCTTCGTCAAAATGTCAGCGACTTATTCATATGTACCGATATGTTGGAGCCTTATTGCTCCCCGTTGTACTATATCCCGAATATAGTGGTACCTGATATCGATATGCTTGGAGCGATCATGAAATACGGGATTCTTTGATAAACTAATCCCGCTCTAGTTGTCACACAGGATCACAATGGTATCCAATGTAAATCCAAACAACTAACTGAAGAGCTTTCGCAACCAGACCACCTCACAAGAGGCCATACTAGCAGCAATGTACTCTGCCTCGACGGTGCTCAAAGCCACCAACTTATACTTCCTGCTCATCCAAGATATCGAGGCAGATCCAAAAGAGAAACAACACCCAGAAGTGCTCTTTCGGTCCACCACACTGCCTACCCAATCAACATCGGTATATCCAAGTAGTCTCACATCTCCAGCAGTGTATCTCAACCCATGAGTGATTGTGCCACGAAGATATCTCAATAGATTCTTGGCACCAATCCAATGTGAGTGGTGAGGCCCAGCCATATGTTGACTCAACGCGTTGACTGCAAAGCATATATTCGGACGGGAGTTCACCAAGAACATCAATGCTCCGACAAGTTGACGATACTCAATAGCATTTCGTAAAACAAGTCCGACAACACTACCGCTTAACTTATTGAAGTCAAGCTCCATCGAGGTAGTTATGGGCTTGCATTCCACCATAACGAATCTCTCCAATATCTTCGCCACATATTTTCTTTGAGATAGGAAAATCTCCCTTGGCTTCTGCCAGATTTCTAGTCCTAGGAAATAGTGCATCAGTCCTAGGTCCTTCATCTCAAACTCAGAAGCCAACTCCCTCTTACATTTGTGAATGAGAGGGTCTGCCCCTGTTAGAAAGAGGTCGTCAATGTACAGCACCAATATGAGAGGATTTTCATCTTCACCCTTAAAGTAAAGGTTAGGGTCGGCTTCACTCCTAGTGAATCCCAGCTTCATCAAGTAGCTATCGATCCTCTCATACCACGCTCGGGTTGCTTGCTTCAGCCCATAGAGGGCCTTCTTCAACCTGCACACATGAGATTCTCGATCATGAATCTCAAATCCTTTGGGTTTCTCCACATAGACTTCATCTTTAATCAAACCATGCAAGAAAACAGTCTTGACATCCATCTGATGTAGGTTCCATCCTTGTGAAGCAGCAAGGGCTATGACCGAGCAGATGGTGGTATATCGGGCAACAAGTGCAAATATCTCGTCATAGTCTATACCTTCCTTCTGAGAGAAGCCACGAGTGACAAAACAAGCCTTATACTTTTCCACACTTCCATCAACTACATGCTTTATCTTGTAAAGCCATTTCGAAGTGACAACTGCTTTATCCTGGGGTCTGGAGACCACATTCCAGACATCGTTTTTCATGATGGAATCATATTCCTCAATCATAGCATCCTTCCATACTTGATGTTTGACAGCTTCTGTGAATGACGAAGGCTCATTTTGGATGATCGTGCTCATGATGGTCAAGTATCCCTAATTCTTGGTCAGCTTCTTACTTTCCCGGAAGGTTCCCCTTTGTGCAACGTGCCCTTCAACATCATCAAGTGTCCCCCTAAGCCATGAAGGCCTCTTCCTAGAAGAGGAGGGCTCTTGCGGAGGGGGATCAATAGGATCCATAGGTTCTTCCACTTCGGGCATCATCTCATCTTCCTTTTCCTTCGGTTGCCTGGTGTCAGCTTCTTTAGATTTCCTTAGAGTAGGAAGATTGTCAACTTTGCTAAGAGCCATATCTTCGTCAAAGGTGACATCATGGCTAATCTCAACTTCCCTTTGACCAGCCGCATAGATTCTATAGCACTTAGTATTTTCACTATACCCCACGAAGATTCCTTTCTTTCCAGATGCACCCAATTTATTCCTTTTCTCCTTCGGCACATGAAAATATACAGGACTTCCAAAAATTCTAAAATGAGATACGTCAAGTTTCTTACTAGTGAACATCTCTTTGGGAGTCTTGGAACCCAATGCTTGATGAGGGCATCAGTTTTGTACATATACGGCGGTATTTGTAGCTTCGACCCATAGAAACTTCGGAAGTCTTTGATCATGGAGCATAGCATGGACAGCTTCCACAATCGTACGATTCTTCCTTTCCGCCACACCATTCTGCTCATGAGTATATGGTGTAGTAGTCTCCCTCTTAATGCCAACCTCTTTGCAAAAGTCATGAAACTCATTGGCTTCATATTCAGTCCCATTATCAGTCCTTAGGATCTTGATCTTCTTTTCGGTTTGATTCTCGATCAAGGCTTTGAAGTGACGAAACCAGGAGAACACTTCATCCTTCTTTTTCAAGAAGTATATCCAAGTCTTGCGAGAATAATCATCTGTAAAAGTGAGGTAATATAAATATCCTCCCAAGCAGTTCACAGGCATCATACCTGATATGTCTGAGTGAACCAACTACAATATATTGGAGGTCTTGCTTTGGCTTGAGGGGAATGGTTCCCTTTTGAGCTTCCCTTCGGCACATCCCGGACATACTCCTTATTGCTCTACTCGGAACTCGGGCATCCCTGTCACCATTTGTTGTGCATCGAGTGGAGCTTTATAATGAAGGTGAGAAAACCTTTGATGCCATCATTTGGACTAAAGAGATGTGTCACAAGACATGACACCCATCAAATTTCCTCCGACCTAATATAATGAATCAACTCGAAACCCAAGAGTGAAAGCATCTCTAAAGTTCTTTTTCCATACACGTACCTTGCCATCGATGAAGGCCACCTTGTAGCCTTTGTCTTCCATTGCCGAAATGGACACCAGGTTCTTTTTTAGATCAAGTACATATAATAAATCTTGTAAATGAATTGTATTTCCCTGATTCAATTGCAGAGTGACATTCCCTACACCTTTCACAGGATGTTTTGAGTTGTCCCCAAGAACAATTTCCAGGTTGGTATCCTTCTCTATCATATTAGAAAGAGCTTCTTTGTAACTAGTGAAGTGCCTTGAGGCACCACTATCAATAAGCCAATTTCCCAGCGAGTCTGGGGGAGCAGTAGCAGAGAGGGCTGCTGGTAGATAATATTCATCTTGCTTATTGTTAACAACGTTAGATTCATACCTGGAGTTTCTTGCCTTCTTGAAGGGTTGTCCTCTTCCTTGATTTCTGGCATTTCATTTACCTCTACCATTGGACTTGCCATTCCTTTGATTGCCTTGAGAGTGATTTTGATCATCGTCATGGTGTGAGTCCCTTTTATGAGGGAACTCCCTTGCATAGTGGTCCATTTTATTGCAATTGTAACATCGTCCTTTTCTTCCACCCTTTGGTCGAGCCTTTCCTTTGGATTTAGCCCCAGAATTGTTTCTTCTTTTAGCATGAGAAGAAAAGGCAGAGGGATGGCCTTTAAGTGTGGGCATTTCTTGCTCTTCAATACTTGTTTCCTCTTGAATTCATCTTGCCATCAATTCCTCAAATCCAGGAATTACATTATTGTTGAGAAGAGTAGTCTTGAATATATACCATTCAGGGGGCAGTCCTCCAAGAGTTGTGAGTGCCATTTCCCTGTCAAGAACTACTTCCCCAATAGATAGGAGATCATTATTGATCTCGGTGATCCTTAAGAAATATGCTTGCATACTCTCATCTTTGCCCTTCTTAATTTCCTTCAGCGTATTTCTAAACAACAAAACTTGATTTGCATCATTAACTTTAAATAAACTCACCAGTATATCGTAGATTTCCTTGGAGGTGGTCAGCTCGGAAACATAGGCCACCAAGCGCTTAACGATAGAGTCCCAGATGATCTTCCTTGCTTTGACTTCTCCCTTGGTCCACTTGTTCCTTGCAGCAGCAGATGCATTTGATGGAGGCTCAACAATTCTGCCTCTCACATGGTCCAACACTTCCTTCTCTTCTAATGTTAGATCGAAAGACATCTTCCATCCGTGACAGTCAAACTTCTCACAGAGTTTGTCTTCAACAGGGAAGTGTGTTGAGGACCCCATGATTTCTTTAAGATAGCTTTGCCAACCTTCTCTTCGGTGATTGATATTGCTCTTGCTTGGGCTTTGTCTTCACCTCAGCTCTGATACCATGTTAAATTATGGTATGTTCTATGCTTAGCGCAGTTTACTTCTTTTCTTCTTATTAGCTAGCAATCACATAAACATAAAGTAAAGTGCAGATAGAACATTTAAAGATCGACAAAAAACAAGCCAATACAAGAAACACCAGATGTGGCAGCTAGCCAAGGACAAACCCCAATGCGAGGAAACCCTTTGATCAATTCTTCTTTAATCTTTAATAGTTCAATAGAGAGAGAAATAGTACAATATATCAGATCTGTAATTTTTATGACAGCAGTAAAAGATGCCCTAACCAACGCTTGCAAAGTGAATCAAATGATTCACAAATAGTCTAGGATCAACCTTAGACAACCCAGACTTCAACGGAGATGAAGAACAGCCCGAAACAACTCAAGAAGCATGGTCAAATCTGGTCAATGTTCAGGCAGCCCTACGGTTAGACCTAACCAGATTTGAGTTGGTCACTTTGTGGTCAAATCAGCCCTCCAAACAGCATATCTGATTTGCGGCTTGCTTGAGGGAGACTCCCCACACAAGGCCGCAGTCAAAGGAGGCTCTTTGCTGGTCAATGTTGTCCCTGTTTGTTGGTTGCACCCTAGGTCAACGCAGAACAGAGTTGTGTCCCTTACTTGTTGCGTCCTTCTCCTTGTTGCGTTGTCCTCCTTGTGGCTGCGTCCTTCTTCTCCCACTAGCTGCTCCTTTGTTAACCCAAACAAGCCAAGACAAGAGACACCAGATGTGTCAGCTAGCCAAGGACAAACCCCAATGCAGGGAAACCCTTTGATCAATTCTTCTTTAATCTTCGATAGTTCAGCAAGAGAAATAGTACAATATATCAGATCTATAATTTTTATGACAGCAGTAAAAGATGCCCTAACCAGCACTTGCAAAGTGAATCAAATGATTCACAAATAGTCTAGGATCAACCTTAGACAACCTAGACTTCAACGGAGATGAGGAACAGCCCGAAACAACTCAAGAAACATGGTCAAATCTGGTCAATGTTTAGGCAGCCCTACGGTCATACCTAACCAGATTTGCGTTGGTCACTTTGTGGTCAAATCAACCCTCCAAACAGCAGATCTGATTTGCGGCTTGCTTGAGGGAGACTCCCCACACAAGGTCGTAGTCAAAGGAGGCTCTTTGTTGGTCAACGTTGTCCATGTTTGTTGGTTGCACCCTAGGTCAACGCAGAGTAGACATGCGTCCCTTACTTGTTGCATCCTTCTCCTTGTTGCATTGTCCTCCTTGTGGCTGCATCCTTCTTCTCCCACTACTGCTCCTTTGTTAACCCAAACAAGAAAGGAGAGTGAGAGAGAAGAAGAGATGATGAGATGAAATAATGACTCAAGCTCTCCTCTATTTATATGCAATGTTGGACATGTGTGCCACACACTTAATTGTTGGCCGACCTTGACAATTTGTCAAGTAATTACAAATAAATTCATATATCCATAAATACTTGTCGGAATCGGATGATCTTTAGATCAATCCTACATCTCTCAACAAGAGGAATCTAAGAAAAATATCAGTTGTCATAAATGAGATGAACCTCATGGAATTTGGCCCTAGTTGCCAATTTTAACATAAACACTATTATAAAGGGGGTTGTCATTAATTATTTTTTTCCAAATATGGTGTAGAACTATGATTAGGTATTTATGGTTGAATATGGTGTTTAAAAACACTGATGTAGACTACGGAACATTGTCTCATTATAAGATGGTGCTTGTAATATGAAAATTATTGGTGCTATCATTATGTTGTCTGATTAACACACTAACACAAAGGGGGTTGTTATTAAAAGGGGATTGTTGTTAATCAATTATGGCTGAGTATGGTGTCATACTTCAACACAGGGTATGAAGCAATGTTTGTTAGAACAGAGTGTCGCTATTAAATTTAGGCAGTTAGGAACTAAAACAACGTTGCCATCCACCTGCCCTGGTATATCAGGAATTACTTTAGCGTCCTAGTGTCTTACTTGTCTAGCATGCTTCCATGAACAAATTGACTGGATTGATTAATATATTATGTTTTAATTCTATGTTTATTTTATTGAATTGATGTTCAATCATTGACCCTTTGTATGAATGCCCAGTAGTAAAGAAATGTCAACCAGTGGGGAAATTTTGGTCTATTACACTCACAGCTTCCATGGAACTACAAATGGAACTCTATTCGCAATACCGTGGTGCAGGATGATCATAGGAGATGTGACTACTCCTTAAATGGATATTTAGCCATATCCACGTTATGGAGGCTCGAAGCTAAGACTATGTTTGCACTAGTATTTAGTAAAGTTTGTACATGTATTCATGTTCCATTCATACTGGTCTAATGGATACATTAGAGCATAGCTTGATCGACATTGATTAGGATATGTTGCAAACAATGTACGAATTGTTGCATCCCTACCATTTGCTTACCTGAGAGTAGGTGTTAAGAGAGTTGTTCCCTGCCTTAAAACTTGAACTGACTATTGTTGACACACTAAAGGTAATTGCAACTTAGGTGCAATACATCGATGCATTTATAATGAGACAAATAGGGTGAAATAATTTGCACAATATTGACCTGGTGAGAGTGTTGGTATAGTTTACAATTACCTTATTTTCTCTAACACGAAAATGGTTCGTTTTCGGGGTTGTAAGTGTAAGAAGTTGAATCTGTACCACTGTTTAGGTTGAAAGTTTAGCTAGAAGTTGAGTAATTGGTTGTCATTGCTCTAGATGATGGTTCAAGCTTCCAGAGTTAATCTTTAGCAAACTACAAGTTTTCCATTCTAGTAGATTCAACAATACTTTATTATAACAACCTAGCAGCAGTAATTGTTTGTTCTTCTTCTGTGACAAGTCAATTCGCCATAGTTAGTTTTGATAAATGACAAAATACCAGGAGAATAATACATGCAAGGACCAAGACCTCTGTCTACTGTTAGTTTTTGTAGCATCGAATGTGTTCTAGCCACGAAATTTTGTGGAGAGGCTAGATCTCTAAAACCCATAAATCGTTTTTGGAAATTCCACCTAAAGATGGCTTAATTAGATTATTAATTGATTTTTAAATATTTCCCAAGTCTAAACTTAAGGAATATGGCAAATTAATCATAATTAATTAATTCAAGGTGTGAATGTTCTAGAAACTCACATTGATCGACTTCAAGTTAATCCTAGCCATCGATTAAGATCTAATCTTGGTCGTTGGAGTCCCAAAAGAGGATTATAAGAAGAAGTCGATGGGAACTTGGAGAAGACACTTGAGAGGTTCAATTTCATAAACAGATTGATTTCCTAAGTAGCAGCAGTTAGTTGCCAGATAGAAAGCTAGTGAGATCGAAGCAGTGAGTAAGGGGCAGAGATAGTGATCCGAAGGAAATATTTTCTAGATCCGAGGAGGTAGCAGCAAGTGAGCCGAATTATCCCAAAGAGGCAACGCTAAGGGGCAGTGCAGCTTCAGTGAGGCAGTTCGATTTGGAAAGAAGAAAAATTGTTCTGAGTTCCAGAGGCCGGGAAGGAGTCCCAGGGAGCTAGAAAGACGATTTTATCAGCATCAAGAGGCAAAATGACTTCATCAGAGCCCAGTCTAAAGCAAGTTGTCCAGCCAGCTACGCAGAGCAGCGCAGAGGTTGACACAGTGCTCCAGGAGGCCGAGTTCTTGATAGGGAAAGTTAAGCTAGAGATTGCTTGTGGGAGAAGGGTAATTCCCTTCAGTATTTTGCTCATATTTTCTTGTTGTTTGGATAGCCAGTTGGGCATCCATAGATGTACTCAAATTTCATTGTTGCATAATAAATAAAACCCTCACTATTGCGCCAGTTTTCCCAAGTTGGGTATTTTTCCCGGGGACATTGGTCCACAAATAACTGTGTTATTTTATGTGTGTGCTAGCATTTCTTCCAGCATTTATTCTTCCACAATTTTATTTGTGTAGGTTGCAATGTGAGTTATTCGGTATTTGTTGTAGGAAACAGTGAATAAATTGTTAATTAAAATTAACAATTAGGTGAATAATTTCCAGTTGTTGCAATAGGATTCTCGGTTTCAAAATTTTCAAATCTATTATTGAAACTGATAATTACAGAGGGTCAACTATTAGTACCCTTCAACCATCCCTAGTCTATAGCAACTAGAATCACCATGAAATATTAGTATGGCTATAGTCTGAGAATGTTCTGGTCACAAAGAGAAAATGGCACAGGAATCACTGATAGATACATGAAACAACTCGTAGAACTAGCTGGTCGTATAACCCTATTAGACCTTTCGGTCATGTTCAGAATGGCCGTGTTGCACAAACCTTGTAGGCCAACCCCCAAGGACGTGGTCCAATGGTTAAGTGGAAGGTTTTATTCCCACCAGTTTCATGATCCAATTCCAGGTAGGGTTGTGTATGCCTGAGCACTGCCCCAAGGACAATTTCTTCAATTTAAAAAAAATACTAATAATAGAGTAGGAGGGTAGGTTATATTTAAGTTTGAGTTGATGGGGTACCTAGTATCTCCATGAATGGAGATTGTAAGTGTACCTGAGTCATACCCCTGTAAACAACTTTTTAGTGTAGGTTTGTGGCCATCTAGAAACCACTTGAATGAAGGTCAACTAAGAAGACCCTAAGCATGGTTGAGGGTGAGACAAGAACACCCCAAGTATGAGATGATGATGATAATGATGATGATGATGATGATGGAGGGGCATGATATAGGTATAAAGAGATGTCTATTGAATGAACCATGTATATGAAAGGACATCCTAGTAGACTAGCGATTACAGCGGTTGGGCACCCATGCATTTCGATGGATGGTTGTTTCTTTATATGGATGTTAACATTATGATCTTATATGTAAACACCAAGTTGTAATGGATGTAGATTTTGTTTTGATTGTGATTGAGACAAGTAATCATTCAGGGGGAGTTAAAATAATTATTCCCACTTGTCTCAATGTGAAAATGTTCCTATTATTAAGGAGGTTGTTTAGGCCTAGTTAGTTGGTTCAGAGATTCCCTCCAACTAGTAGTCCTATATTAGTGTGGTTGAGATATTCTCTCAACCAAGTCCAAGTTAGTTTGTCTATATTTAGACAACACTTCTTGTATTTATATGTAACCTGATTTGATCAATGAGAAGTGTGGTGTGTGTTTAGCTATTTCTTTTTTAGCCTACATAAGTATCTAGTCTAGCTAATCGCTAAAACCAAAACCATAAGATATATAACATTGTCATAGGTGTAATGATACAAAGTCAGGGTTTGTGCTTAGACATCTCGATGCTTATCAAGAAAAAGAAAAAAGATGGGTCGATGGCATTCACTAACTATCAAAGTTGTCAAGCACCATAGTGACATTTCATTGCACGATTCTAGGCAGAACATAGGAGCAATAGACCCCTACTCTCCTACCATTCAAGTTTAAAGGAAAGAACCTCCAAATAGAACTATGGCTACTTTGTTGATGTTAGGAGGTAGTCTAATGGGTAGGAGGCACCCTACAATGGATCCATCTAGAGTCGGTTCGTTTGTCATTATGATATGTGGTCAAAGGTTTGGTCAGGATTCTCTTAGCTAATTTCAAGTATATTTATCAGCCTCTTAGAGTGGAAGGTTCAAGGAGACACATAGGGTCTCACCACTTTATGACCTAGAACATTCTAGAGATCCCCTTATCTCATGTCACCTTAATCTGGCAAGTCAACATTAAAGTATGAGGTGATCCTCTTTGTAGTCTCATGGTGGGGTAGGGCACAAAAGAGTTGGCATCTATCGTCGAGTATCTCACAAATGAAGATGTTAGGCATCTTTGATAATGATATTGAAATAAAGTAGAGAGGGAGCTCCTCGAATCCCTATAGAGGTAACAATATTACCCTCTAATCTCATAGTAAAAGGGACACTTAAAAATGACAAGCATCTATGTATTTTTCTCATGCATGTATCACATCTAGCAGACCCTCTCTGATTGAAGAATATGGTGACTAGTAAACTTGGAAATAAGCTTGACCAACCTCATACACTTGAGTGAAGAATAGAATTCCTTGTTATCTTGCCAACCGTTACAATAATCTACTTTAAGGCATTATCAACAATATTCAATATAATCATGAACCATATGAAACAAACCCCGAACTAGAGAGGAGTATGCTTAGCATGTTTTGAACCTAGGTCATTATCACAACCACTGCTCCAAGTTGTTGGAACACAATATGATAAACAATGATCCACACTAGAGAGGACTATGGCCATCAAGTTTTGAACCTGGGTCATTTTCACAACCATTACTCCAAGCTGTCACTGGAACACATTATGATAAAAATGTTGCTCCATATATTTGAAATATCCGACATTGTGAGTTTTTATTCCGACAAGAGGTGCATTCTACAACCTAGTATGAGGGATATATGTAATTCCTTCCATTCCTATTCTAGAATTAACACGTGACCACTCTGAAATAAAAATAAAATATTCACTAAATAAAAATAATGTAGATTATATTGCATATATATAGAGAGAGAGAGAGAGAGAGAGAGAGGTGTGTATTAACAATCTCACTCTCACTTAGCTCCCTCAGTTTATTAATTGATATTACAAATCACAGCTTAGTATGAAGGATGTGTAATTCCTCGCGTATGTAACATAGAGTTGACATATTGTATTGTAAAAGTATATATTAATAAGAAGAAGAAGAAAAATATTTCACTAACTTAATTTTATATCACTTTTTAACAAATAAAGTAATTGAAGTTTTCAATTTAAAAAACACACACACACACAACCTATATTTTTACTTCCAAGTGTGAAAAAATGTGATGTTCTTTTACTTTCTAAATATACTTCAATGTAGGCCTTATATTAAATATTGTCAACTTCACATATGTCTATATAGAGAGGGTTAAGAAAAAGCAAAAATAATGTTGCCTATCAATAAAATATTTCAATGCCCATCTTTAAAATATATATATATAGTCCATTGGATTATCTCAAGTGGTTGAGCAGAATGATTGTTATCCTACCCACCCAAATTGAAATCCCTACTAGTGGCATGTTGAACTTTGACACCTTGAAGAATGTTCTTGTAATGGCTTCGAGCCTGAAGAAAGAACTCTTAAGTGAATATAATTGTGGGGTTGGACTGGTACAACAACCTCACTCTTTCCTTTCAAGCGAGAGGGAGATTGATTTCCTTTCTGGGCTTTTTTTTGTGTAATATATTATATATATATATAGAGAGTAGAGAGAGAGAGAGATCCATATTAACATTGTATCTATCATGTGCTAAGAGAGATCAAATCCCTTTAGGTGCAAACCTTCTTTTAGAGTGAAAAACATGACGAGACGTTTGCACCTCAACAGTTTTAATCCCTCTCAGCGCATGACAAATCTAGAGTTAAGATGGATCTATGTTGGCTCATATAAAATCCTTCAATTTGGTATGGGTCGACGAGAGCTTGAAATGGATGCTACAAAAGAGCCATCGATGTTGTTGAAGAGGAGAATCACCACTCTTTTAAAGGTGTTTAGAAGTATTTTCGAAATTCATGCTATTGGTTGAGCACTATTATAACTATTGCAACAATATGTGCAAGTGAAATGCTTCCCCTGTTTGTATAGCAGTATAAGAACATTGTGTTTGTTGTTTTTAATATTTATATTTATGTCGATGGTTTTTGTAGTTGAGTTTGTGTTTCTCAGAGGTAGGAACTCGTGCTTTTCAAACGATAAATGAAACTCAATTTTTTATTTGCTACATAAGATATCCTCTGATTATTGAAGTATATGTTGTCAAAGAGGTAAAGTTAAAGTTACTCAGAAATGAGGATTCCAAATTATTAATGGATCACACTATATAGTCAATTAGTCAAAACTCTAATCGACCTGACAAAAACTAGGCACTATATTGCCTTTGCAGGGTGTTTGATCTCTTGATTCATGTTAGAATCCCCAAGAGATTCACTAGAAAGTATTTTAAATAGTAGTTTGAACCATTTTCTACAAAGATTTTCCCTTAAAGTTTTCTCAACTCCTTTAACAATACAAGATTTCGTTGTGTATGCAACAGCATCTTGATTGTTTGAGAGCGCAACAAAAGAGGGAAAAAATTGTACATTGGTCTCAAGGATGCTCCTCGCCACTATTTTGTTAGACCTAAGTCTGTCGACTCTCTTCTAATTTTATCGTTCATTCTAGAAGCAATAACTATTCCTACTCATGGTCCCCACTGTGGGGGTGAGACTATGTGATGCCTATCTCTACTAACATGGACCTTTACTCGCTACATATCCTACAAATAATTGTCTAATGCCTGCCTATTTGATAAAGTCTTCAAAAAAAATGCTTTGATTTTAAAGCAATGAGAATAGATTGTTGAATTTCCATGATCTTGGGTCAAGGATAGAATCTTAAAATCTTTGACGCTACTAACCAAGAATCTCAATAGAACTACTTTGCACAGTCGAATATAAACAACAATAAATCACAAATGCACAGAATATGAACAAATTTTTACATTTTTCAACCCAACTTCATTATATTAAACAACATAAAATACAACAGTCTAGGGCTCTCGTACCAAGGATAATGGCCCTCATACATCCACTAGTACAAGAATACAAAATTGAGGCTTGGTGTCAGTCCATCGACAGCGAATCTACCCTCAACAAGATACTCTGGCCATCTGGCTAATGTAGTCGACTCTCTCATCTCCTCTCGGTTGTACCTTGTACCTGCTCGGTGCTTCAACTCCCGATCTACAGCTCCTGCCTCTATCAATGCTCCAAGTTCATCTGGCCACTGAACCTTAGTTATCAATCTGCTCACTAGTTGTGCCTTAGTCCATGAAGAGCACAACACATCGAGACTCTTGTCGAGTTGTTCACAGCTCCACTTGTGAACAACACTCAATCTGCCCACTGCTACTCCTCAGCTACTCAGGGACTTCAACCCACTATGGTTTTCCTGCGCTGCTCCAGTGAAGACCAACAAAGGGCATGGACAGTTGCCACCTATCACAGCAAGATGTCCATCTCCCACAATGAACACAGGCTAGAAGGACTACCCATCATCTGTTATAGATTTCCTTCTCCACACACAAGTCTCGAACTCCACAAACTGCTCCTAGTTGATCAAACCCTTGAGCTCCAACAACTGCCACTCTAGCAACCACTTTTGCCCATCAGTGTTGCACACCATGCTCCAACTTGGGCACTATCACACTACCCTCGAGAAAACCATAAATGCCCAATCACGTTCACACTTGGTCCACTCTCACGCTGCCCTCCAACAGACCACGAGTGACCAATCCTTGTTGTAGCATTTGCATCTAGCTAGGGCATTCTCACACTTATGAAACTCTCCTCTTAGCTGCCAATAGACTTCTCAATATGTCCTCTCCTAGGACACCCAACCACATATCATCCAATCATCAACAAGGTGACATCTACAACTCACTGTTGCTACCTCCTTGACCTCGATTTATGTGCATTCTAGAAGACTGGTTAGGGCATGCCACCAGCCCTAACTCACTGTTTCAAACTTGTGTGAACTTCTCCCTTAAGTTGCTCCTTTCCATTGTCCAATTATAGGCAACAAACACTTCTCTAGGGCAAGGTTGCTTCTCAACTTACCCTACAGCAATTGTGTACCAACTAACAACATAGAATAGTCCCAATCACATGAAAGAACCTTTGTCCTAACTTCGCTCATACCTAGGCATATGCAGTCTAGAGAGAGCCTTCTCCAAGCTCTCACGTCCTCCAAACAGCCACCCTAACCTACTACTGTAGCAGAGTCTTCCTGCGGTTTTTATGACAGAGATAGACCACACAAATTATGCACAAAACTACACTTCAAAACATATCTTTCTTCACTTATGCATTGATGTATATTGTTGTCACCTTGGCTGCCTGGTTCTGGCTTCCTAATAGTCCTTGTTAAGCCCTTCCAATCAGCTCCGAAGGCCTTCTACAACTGCGGCATTCCCTTCTAGGCTTGCTTCTCCAACTTGTTGTCCCTAAGGCTAATTCCCAACCCCAAAACTCACCAACCAGCCCTATGTTTACTCTAGAACAGGCATCAGTCCCCTTGTTGTAGCAGTCACTACCCTAAATCACAAGAAGGCAACCCTAAAACATGTCACAAACAACCCAGATCTCCTACGCAACTCGCCTCTGCATCCTCCTTGAATCTGCTCAGTTGTTTAGAGAAAAACAGACCCACACTGCCTCCTCCCACCTTCGCTCAAGCTCCAAGTTCTACGGCCATCACAAAATATCCTCTCCAAAAATGTGAGTTCTCCTTCTTCTGGTGTTCTTAGATCATCTTCAAATGACTCCAATGTCACCTCTATTTATATACAAATAGAAAGGCTCCTCAAAACATCCAATTAGGGCTTGTACAACTATCACATGGCTAATTAACTTCAATTCGACCTAGACTCCTCATGTGCAAATCCAACCAGATACTTTAAAAATTCATATCTCCATTTCTATAACTCGGAATCGGATGATTTTTGTTGCGTCAGATTCATCTCGACAAGAGCTATCATCCTCATCCATCACATGTCGAAATGCACTGATGGTTTTGGCCCAAATCACGATGGGTACAAAACCCCAAGCTTGGGTTCCAAGCCCACAAGGCCACTTGTGGAGTTCCTTCCTCCAAACCCTCGATCCTCAAGGTGCTTGGAGTACCTCCCAATCTACAAAAATCAACATAGATTCTCTTTGAAAAGGGCTCTAGTAGATTGAGGGAGGAATCTATAAATTACTTTTACTTTGTTCATGAGTTGCGCATATGATTTAATCTATGTTGCACATGTTCGCGAACCCGGGGTGGGGTTCTCATCCCCAAGTATCGAATTCAGGTACGAGTGCTTCTGAGAAGAACCCATAAGAACTGAGTTCTTCTATGAAGAACCGGGTTCTCCATCGAAAAAAAATTGGGTTCTTTTGTCTTGACAAGGACGAAGAACCCTGATGATGGGTATCTGGAACCCCAAAATAGGGTTCTTTGGGGTTCATTTTAGTTTACTTTTAAATTTTTAATTAATTTAATGGGTTCCCCATAATATTCTAGGTAGCTAGTTCTTTATCTTGCGAGAGGAATTGGAGTACTTATGCCTTTATCCATTCAATAAAGAGAAATAGGTTGGGCTCAAAGAAGGTAGAGAACTTAGTGTACATTCATAGCACACTTTGTCTCATATCTCGTAAAGACCTGGGTACAAGGAGGGTCCTTTCAAGGGATGGGACCAATATACAGATGATGTTGTGTGTGGGCGAGAAGATAAAACCAGATGGCCTTATTGAGTTACCTCCAGTTGCTATGGATGCGCAGGAGCCTCAAGATGAAAGTGATTCCTACCTAGAGAGCATGCTAACTAAAGATCTTAGTGATGTTGATGACATGGCTTGAGGAAGCATTTGTTCACTATTAGCTATTTTTATTTTAGTATTTTAAAATTTCCTAGTTCTTGTTTGGAGATGCCGTAAGACAAATTTTGAATGTAGTATGACAATGGACATATATCATGATTCTTATGCATATGTAAACTCCAATTTGCACTTGATATCAAACTAGAAATTTTGAAATTTCATTGTGAATGTTGAATGTTCAATGATGTGCATGTTTAAATATTTGAAGTTTAAATCATAAATATTTTAGTTTTCTTGTTTAAAGTTAAAAAATATACAA
>APFE031594749.1:178160-214901 GCA_000404065.3 Pinus taeda | reverse complement strand
AGGGATGGGACCAATATACAGATGATGTTGTGTGTGGGCGAGAAGATAAAACCAGATGGCCTTATTGAGTTACCTCCAGTTGCTATGGATGCGCAGGAGCCTCAAGATGAAAGTGATTCCTACCTAGAGAGCATGCTAACTAAAGATCTTAGTGATGTTGATGACATGGCTTGAGGAAGCATTTGTTCACTATTAGCTATTTTTATTTTAGTATTTTAAAATTTCCTAGTTCTTGTTTGGAGATGCCGTAAGACAAATTTTGAATGTAGTATGACAATGGACATATATCATGATTCTTATGCATATGTAAACTCCAATTTGCACTTGATATCAAACTAGAAATTTTGAAATTTCATTGTGAATGTTGAATGTTCAATGATGTGCATGTTTTTTAAATATTTAAAGTTTCAATCATAAAAGTATTTTTAGTTCTTGGTTTAAAGTTGAAAAATATACATATTTCATATATTATTATAATTATAAATTAATATTTATATATTATATATTATAAATTATATATACCCCAAAACGCACCCTATTTCAAGAAATGGCGTCCCTGTCCCCAAACCCAAACCCATGTTTCCTGGCCACATAGGATTTAATATTATATCATAGGAAGTGTTAAAAGGATGTTGAACATTTTAGCCAGAAAATGAGAGATAAAAGGCAAAAAAGCCACCATTGTTAACCCATCTCAACGCTATCTATGGACATCGTAATATACAGTTTTGATAATGCAATGAAAGCCACCATTGTTAACCCATCTCAACGCTATCTATGGACATCGTAATATACAGTTTTGATAATGCAATGGAAACCACTGATATGTTCGTGTTCTTTTTACAATATTATGAGAGGGTGCTGTTACAGCAGTGTAATATGATTCATCGATGTGTTCTTTTTGCTGTCGACGTGTCTCTGGACAATCTGCACCCTGTTGAGGAGCATTTGGACCCTCGTCTATTCCAGCAAATTTGCCAAACCTTGCCAAGGACTGACTGACAACATTGGAAACAGTACACCACTCCCAATGACATTCATTAACAAAAGGGGTCATTTCACACCCATCCCCAAGCTCACTGGAATGCAGGAAACTCAGGTACAGGCTCCCAGGGGGGTAAGAACAGATTTCCATGCTACATTGGAAAAAACACATTATTTTGTATCATGTAATCGAAGTTCAATCAAAGTACACTATTCCACATTTTTAATATGTCATATATATGAAGAATGTTGGTTTTAGCTCTTATAAATTACAGTACAGTTGTCATGTCTAACTTGAGTTCTTGTACACATTACACAAAACAACAAAGCAATATAAAGTTTCCGAAGAAGTTCCACGGATAAGGAAGCTATGTGTGCTAAGGCTGCCGTGCAATACTTCACATTATAGCATACAAATAAAAATTTAGAAAACCAATAATTAGAATCCACAAACTCTCACATTTCACTGACGTTAAAAACCAAGTGAGACCTTTGACGGTTAACAACAAAATGACAGTATATGTCATATGATATGGTATTCACTGTTGCAGATCATGTTGTTTAGTATCATGCAACTCAAATTCAATAACCAGCCCCATGGTTAAAGTGTTCTGGAAAGTAGGACATTCTCCATTCTGCATTTTTTAGTGCAGAAGGTAATCTTTTGCTCGTAGCCTAGACCACAATATAGTCCTAAAAAATAAACGCTACTCCAGTATAAATGTAATAGTTTCACAAGTTATGATGAAAGACTTTTTCCTAGGGGAGGCCCAGGTTTATCCCAGACATGCAACTATGTACTGTAGCCACCTGTTCAATGCAGCTGTGCCAAATACATAAGCTGTTAATGAAGCCATTTGACTGGCATTAGTAACCTCCACAGATTAAAAAGGGGCTTTCCCATCACCACAATATAGTCCTAAAAAATAAACGCTACTCCAGTATAAATGTAATAATTTCACAAGTTATGATGAAAGACTTTTTCCTAGGGGAGGCCCAGGTTTATCCCAGACATGCAACTATGTACTGTAGCCACCTGTTCAATGCAGCTGTGCCAAATACATTAGCTGTTAATGAAGCCATTTGACTGGCATTAGTAACCTCCACAGATTAAAAAGGGGCTTTCCCATCAGAAAAATAAAAACTAAATCTAAACATGACAATTCTAAGCATCCAGTTAGAATTGGATACAATATAATATTGATGTACAAACACATATTACTTATAAACAATAACATTTCAGATTTTTCCATTGTAAAATATAATACACCTGAGGAAACATTCAGGAAGAAAATGTCAAATAACGCCCTGGGGTAAGACAAGTTCTATAGAACAAGATAACAGTGTTATGGTACATTATTTTTTTATAATCACAAACATCGGACTATCCAACTTGAAGAAATTCCTTAATTATCCCAGTAATTCCTTAGTTGTGACAAATGCAACAAAAGATCATCCCTTCCAAGATTGGTAACACTGCTAGTCATAATCCAGGGAGGGGGCTCACGGTATTTTTTTGAGATCAGATCTTGAAACTCTTTGACATTTTCCTCTGGCCGTTTAACACCACTCTTTCCTGACTTCTTTTTGTCACATTTTGTAAACACAAAAGTTGATGGAATCTGCAGGCAATAAAATCCAATCACATTCCCAAAACAAGCATCAACAAACTACAAGCAGAAAAAAGAAAAATAAATGGAAAAATATCCCAACAAATAAACTTACACATACACAATTGTGCCCACACATCAAAAAACTGTTTCCAAGGAAAGAAGAAAAAGAAAAGAACCTTATCAAAAGAAGCGTATACATACATTATTTCGCCCAAGCCAATTAGCACAATCAAGGTCCATTTTCTGTGGCGGGACACTGGCATCAATGAGAAGTAACACACTAACAATAGTATCTCTGTTCAAAAAATAACCTTTCGTGAATGTGGTCCAATCAGTTCGGGCAGAGTCAGGAGCATTTGCATACCTGTACGCAATTAATGATGTCCTTTCAGACTTTGGAAAAATCATAAAATTTACCTACTTGCTAATAAGTACATACATGCAAATTGCAATAACTTCATGAGATATAAATATATGAAATACAGGAATCACAGAACAGACTATTGTTTTTCCTTGTTAATCAACAGCTTGTCCACCCTTTAAGCCATCCATGAGCTTGACTTGGAAGAAACACAACTAAACTGCACCAATTTGTTCAGGAGCTGATGTTTTTGATCCAACAGTTGTAACTGCTACTAGCTCTGATGAATACATTTTGCATTTTATGTCTCACCTTGCCGAACAAATCCAAATTCTTGTGATGATAATTATATGTCACGTCAGCACAATGACAGAAACAGCAATAGCATCCAACACAATAAGAGCAAAATAGAAAACAAAGTCAAGATACTCGGATGCTAAACATGAAAGCCAAGCCACTTCAAGGAGGCTACCTTAAGTAAACATGAGATGAATCCACAATTGATGCCCTAAGAATGAAGATCCACTCTATTTATAGATATAATTAGGTTGGGAAATCCAATAAATCCTAATTAGGTAGAGCACCATAAAACAGAAAAAAGTTGGAAACTCCTAGAGACTTCCTCAGGGTTATATACCACACCTACTCCAAAACCCAATTACTCTAATCAAATGCTTGAGATTAGGATCATAGCATGCACCACCCCTTCAA
This sequence comes from Pinus taeda, assembly GCA_000404065.3. Taxonomy (NCBI): domain Eukaryota; kingdom Viridiplantae; phylum Streptophyta; class Pinopsida; order Pinales; family Pinaceae; genus Pinus; species Pinus taeda. Next base: position 211,232 of record APFE031594749.1, on the reverse strand, counting down.
AAAAGCATTGGCATCAACCTGTTGATGACCACGGATGCTTCTACATCGATTGCTCATTTTCCCAAGAAGCATTTTCAGATGTCAAGTTCTTCCATTTGACAAGGTACTCTAAGATTGCCCTATTTTGCAACTGCTTTACTCGCTGATCAATCACTGCTTCAACTTCTATTATAGTTTTTCCTCCCTCACCAATCTCTGGAAACTCCATCTATATTGGAATCTGATCAATGATGACCTTCTTCAAGCGTAATACATGGAAAACTGGGTGCACCCATTAGGAAGGTAGTAATTCCAACTTCCAAGCCACATTGTTGATCTTGTGAAGTGCAGTGTGTGGCCCAAAGAAACTAGGTGCAAACTTATTGTCCTTTCTTTAAGAGACATCTATTTGTAACTGTGTTCCAACAAGATTCCTGGACATGGGAGAGTAAAAGCGGGGAAATGCACATGGGGATGTGTTGAGACATCCCCCAAATTTTAGGGAAAGTCATGGGGGATGGGATGATGTTAGCGCCCCTAGTATAGATAGCCCCGTCTCTAAAATTATAAAAAATAAATAAAATCCCTCATAGAACAATTTATCCTATGTAAATTAATCGTTGTGCAATGGATTCTTTGCTTGCGAAGTTCTTTTATTGTGGGGGGCCACCTAGGCATCCTGCTTTTCAAGGGGGACCACCCAGAAGCCCCCCATTTAGTGAAACATGTTTAACACATTGGCGAAACGTTTTGAACAGCATTTCATTGAGTTTCGCAGAATAGGGGGATATCATGAAATGTTTTTCCAAGCACCACCCGCAACCTCCACCCCATCCCCCAACTCGAGCCTCAAGGGCATGGGAAGCACAAGGGGCACTCCCCTGACCTTATGAGACACATCCTTGTAGAACATTGATTTGTAAGGTTAAAGCATTAATAAGAACCAATCTAAAATCTTGAACTACCTCTCACTTCTATGTTGATCAACTTGTTGCTTCATCTCATTCTAAGCCATGGCCAACTTGTCCTTCAAAATTCGGAGAATGTTTTACTAGTGTTGACCATTATCCTCTATTGCATGCACCTTAGAATGCCCCTATAGGTTGAAGTGGTGGGAGGAGATTGTTACTCATAGAGTGCTTTAGATGTTATCATACAAGTGGGATGTATGGAAGGTAGTGTTATACCACCATTCTATAGAGGTATCCAAGAGAAAACCTCTAAAGTGATAAGTTCTAATAGCATGACAAAAGCACTCAAAAAGGGATGCCATGGTGTAATTGCACAATTGTGCTAATTAGATGTTCAAACATCTATATCCTCTCCTCTAGTGGATCTTCGAAAAGTTATCAACAATCATTCCAAGGTATTTGGAGAGATGCCTAAAGGTCCTCCACTTGCTCAAGATCATGACCGTGCTATTCATTTGCAACCTAGAAGTGTACCACCTAACATTAAGCCTTACTAGTATCCACATGCCTAGAAAGAGTGACAATGACCATCTAATTCAAGAAATGTTAGAGGTTTGCATCATTCAACCTAGCCAAAGTGCTTTCTCTTCACTAATGATGATGGTTACAAAAAAGGATGGTTCAAGATGTAAGTGACCAAATAGATTAACACTGAGGTATCATGGCCACTATAAGGTGTTGCAAAGGATTGGAAGTATGGCTTACAAATTGTAGCTACCTCCATCTTCACATGTACATCCAATCTTCTGAAGCAACAAAACTTAAAGCTTGTTAACTCTAAATGTTAAAATACACAAAGGTATTTGTAATAATAATTTATTTATATATATAATGTACAAGTGATGATGAATGTTACAATGAGGACCCGCATATAACTAGGCAGGTATCCTTTCATGACTAGACATGCATTATCATTTAACTTAATGACTATTTAACATAATCAATATTTGATTACTTAATATTTACATTTTTATTTTATTTTACTTTATATAATTTATATTCGTAACATTGCCTTCCTCTTCAAAAAGCTTTGTCCTCAAAACTTAATTTCCGACAATTTTCTTCACCTTGCGTTTTTCATCTTGGCATATGTAATTCGTTACTGGTACCTTAGCATGTAGATTTCTCTAGTAATGTTGTCTTGAAACTAGTGTTTATCTCTTTGATTTTTTTCTTTAATGTGCTCTTAAAGCTAAGGTTTCTCTATCTCCCTCCTTTTTTTTAAATATATATATATATATATTAAATATAAAGAAATATATATAAATTATTAATAATTTTTTAATTAATTTAATTATGTTAATTTGATTTTATATTTGCGTATCGAACAAGGTGTATAACTACTTCTATCGAACAACGCTTATGTAATTATGACCATCTTTCATATAGTTTTTATTAACACATTAAGCGGAGTCCACGTTGTTTGACCAAACGGTCACACCTTTTACCGCTTGTTAACTCCTGCTAACGGCGAGGCTGAATTAGGTCTTTGCAGTTGGATCGAACGGACTTGTTGACTGTCCACGGAATTGTCGACTGTCAACTTGTTAACTCCTACTGATGGCGAGGCTGAATCGGATCTTTGTCCATGAACTTGTCGACTGTCGACTTTGTTGATTTGGGGTAGCATCGATGTGCTCTAGCCATGAAAACTGGTGGAGAGGCTAAAGCACATGATATCTGCAAGACCCAGAAATGGTTTGGTCAGATTCTACTCGGTTAAGAAGATATTAAAATAATTAATATTTTTAACGGGTTCCTAAGTCTAAACTTAGGAAAATAAATATAAAACTAGGTTAGAAGGTTCTAAATGACATGGATCAAGCCAGATCTAATCTGAGCCATTGATTAGAGATATAATCTCGGTCATTGAAGGACCAACTGGAAAAGTATAAGAGGAGGCTTGAGGGTCAGTTGGAGAATACACCAGAGTGATCAATCATTCGATTTTCTAGAGCAAGGTTTGCTAAGAGAAATTGAATCAGTGATCAGAGTTGCAGCGAGGGGCAGTGTGTATGAGGGAGAGAGGCAGAGATAGTGTCGAAAGACCAACGCAGAGGCAGAGAGGCAGACGCAATGCCAGAGTGACCCGCGCAGAGGCTAGCAAGGACTGCACAGAGGCCAGAAGGGCCTACATCATCCACACAAAGGTTGCAGGAGTGACGCAGAGGATCAGAGAGGCTACGTAGAGCCTCAGAAGGCTGACGCAGAGGCTAGGAGGGTTGACGTTGAGCTTCAGATTGCGCTGGAGAGGGTTTCGTGCAACAAACTTTCTGAATATCTGCCTCCAAATAGAGAGGTATTACTGCCAGATTATTTTCTCTGTCGGGTGAGCCAATTTGGCACCTAGTTGTACTCAAGGAAAAACTGCATAATAATAAAACCCTTAGAACTGTTGCACCGGTTTTCACAAGTTGAGTTTTTCCGAGTTTTTCCGAGGATGATTGTCCAAAACTAACAATGTCACTTGTGTGTTTGTCTATTTCTTTCAGTTGTTGATCTGTAGATGGTTGAGACTATATTGTGTTTATTTCAGTGTTTATATGATTAAACAACTTGTAATTGTTAGTAATTAAACAAGTAGGTGAAATAAACCAGAGAATGCAGATAAAATTTCTATCAGGTAATACTTAGAAATTTCAACATGGTACCAGAGCGTTGCAGATCACAGGAGAGTTGAAGGCACCAGCTGAATCGGAGAATTTGCAACAGAAACAGTTGCCTCGAGTGACAGAAGTTGTTCTTAGGCAGAAAGCAACAAAGAAGGGTTGATGCAGAGGGATTGCGTCATTAGTTCGAGCCAAAGATAGGCCAGCGCAGAGGCCGAGGACCAATGAGGCTGATGAAGAGCCGCGCAGAGACCAGGAGGGTTGACGTTGTTGGCTAGTGGAGTAATTCAGCCAGTGTCGGGATTGCACAAAGCCGAGAGGCTCAGTCCTTCAGTTGTTGGGGCATAGGAACTGTGGGCGGATTGCAGGGAGTGAAGCTGGTGGGGTGTTGTTGCTGCCGAGACAGAACAATACCTAACAGGGCAAAACCAAGGTAGAGGGAGTCGCTACCTAGGTAGATTTCTAGCGAAGAAATCCAGATCAGTGTTGCAGGTGCATAGGAGATCGGAGAGGTGCAACTCGACAATTGGCAAGTGGATTTCCAAGAGGGAAATCAAGACTCAAAGACAGCCTAACAAAGAACTTCCAAGAGGGAAGTAGCGACTCAGAAGGAGCCGAAGAGAGAACTTCCAGGTGGGAAGTAGAGACTCAAGGGAGTCGAAAGGAAAAGCAGAGAGATGGCCATGAATGGACTGAGGGATTAGGACAGGCTGGACGGGGCATCCAACTTTGTCATCTGGAAGGCCAGGATCCTGTCCGTTCTAGATAAACATCTCATCAAGGCCTTCGCCTTGAGAACCGTGGCTATCCCAGTTGATCCAGCTAAAAATGAAAGGCATGAGGATGCGATGGCCAAGGCGAAATGCATAATCCTTGATGGGTTCAAAGATCATGTGGTCCAGCATATTGTCGAGAAGGAGACGACAAAGGAAATGTGGGACACCATGAAGACACTATATCAGCACACTTCCGTGAAGAGGAAGATGCTACTAGAGAATCAGTTGCGGTCATACCAGATGCAGAAGGGGGAGCAAATAGATCACTTCCTCGGCAGGTTGAAGTAGATCCGGGACCAACTGACTTCCATAGGGGCCACGCCGGATCAGGAGTTGATGGTGAGGACCACTCTAAACGCAATCTCCGAGAAGTGGGAGACATTCGTCCAGAGTATTCTGGGCAAAGCGAATCTTCCAGATTGGGAAGAATTGTAGGCCGCTCTTCACCAAGAAGAGATCAGACAGCTGACCAAGACGAGAAGTAGCTGCAAAGAGGCCCGGGTCAAGACAAAGAGGAAGAGGATGAAGCTTTGGCATCTGTGGGGAAGCAGGAGAAGAGGAAGAAAAAGGACCTCTCTAAGATAAAGTGCTTCAACTGCAGGGAACTGGGCCATTATGCGAACCAGTGCTCGAGGAAGAAGAATAAGGGAGAGGCGTCTGACTCCAAGGCAGCGCCAGCAAAGGCAGAGAAGGAAGTAGAGGATGATGACGATTGTGCCATGAGTGCTCATGTACCTCTAAAGAAGAGGTGGGGAGACATCGAGCTGTAGTCAGGAAGACTACAGGCGATGAGGGGCAGGATCCTTAAGGTACCCAAACTTTCGGATTATACCTGGCTACAAGAGCCCCAAAGTGAGAGTAGCAGGATGGCGGATGTCGATAGAAACGGATGCGGATGAAGCAGCAGAGAGTGCTAGAAGTGCAGAAGTCCCATGCAGCGCAGAGGGGGTTGCAGCAGTGCGAGAGGCACAAAGGAGGTTGCAGGGATTGCTGCTAAATCTCCAACTGGTGAGTATGTTGGGTCAGCTGCTGGCTTTGCTAAATCTTCTGCTGTTGGGTATCGAATTGTGAGGGGTGCTTAGCGAGGCATGGAAACTGCGACGGATTCAATTGCTAGAGGATCGACTGAAATGACTTCTTTAAAAGGTAAATCAACGGGGGGATAAATAGTGGTGGGATAATTACTGTATCCGCAGGCCTTCCCTAGCTACTGGCCCCTCTCCTTATTAGTCGAGCATGCTTACGCACCCTGCCGGTTAGGGTTTTCTTATTGGGTGGGGGGCATATGAATTTACAATTACAAATTTTTCAAACCACTTCAATGGCCCTTTCTCTTTTCTATCACGTTCTATTCCTACTTCTACTCGACCTTTGCTCTATTGGGGGAGGGGCCCCAATAACAGAGAGGGGGAGAAAGATGATAGAGAGATAGCTTCTCAGTACGATGCCCGGCCTCCGGAGGACACCTCAAGGTCCGGCCCCTCGGAGAGCACCAACTCTCTTCGGAGAACACCTCTCAATCTTTCCAGAACCTGAAGTTCAAACCAACAGGCAGGGGTAGAGCCAGACGGCCCCAGGATGACACAGAGAGGTTTGCAGCAATGCGAGAGGTACAGAGTTGTTGCAGCAGCGCAGAGGCAGTAGAGGGAGCACGAGATAGCGGCAAAGAGATATTCAGCATTGAGAGTGTTTCTAGACTAACAGGGATGTCAATAGTTGGGTGGATCAGTTACTTACTTCTCAGTGACTAAGTTGCAGTGCAGTAGCAATTAGCAATAGCACGATGCAGCATGATGAGAGGAGGTTGCAATGCAGATGCAGTGTTGGGAGAAAGGACCAGCAGCACGGATGCAGAGGGAGTTGTCGTACAGATGTAGCAGTGGTAGTGGAAAAGCCATGGGCAGCAGTACTGGATGCAGCAGTGCAGAGGATGTTGGGCGGGGAGGCCTAGCATCAGCACAGATACCGATGTCGTATGATCAGAGTGATGCTCAGTGTGGAGTATTAGTAGAGCTCAGTGCTCGCTAAGAGGGAGTGTTGATTTGGGGTAGCATCGGATGTGCTCTAGCCATGACATGAGAGGCTAAAGCACATGAGATCTCCAAGACCCATAAATGGTTTGGGCAGATTCTACTCGGTTAAGGAGATATTAAAATAATTAATATTTTTCATGGGTTCCTAAGTCTAAACTTAGGAAAATAAAAATATTAGTGGGTATTAATATAAACTGGGTTAAAAGGTTCTAAATGACATGCATCAAGCCAAATCCAATCTTAGCCATTGATTAGAGACGTAATCTCAGTCATTGAAAGACCAACAAGAAAAGTATAAGAGGAGGCTTGAGGGTCAATTGGAGCATACACCAGAGTGATCAGTCATTCAATTTTCTAGAGTGGGGTTTGCTAAGAGAAATTGAATCAGTGATCAAAGTTGCAACGAGGGGCAGTGAGTACGAGGCAGAGAGGCAGAGATAGTGTCGGAAGACCAGCGCAGAGGCAGAGAGGCAAACGCAGAGCCAAAGTGAGCCACGCAGAGGCTAGCAAGGACTGCGCAGAGGCCAAAAGGGCCTAGGTCATCCATGCAGAGGCTAGCAAGGACTGCGCAGAGGGTTTCAGGCTGACGCAGAGGGTTTCAGGCTAATGCATAGTGAAGTAAGTTTATTTCCTTTATCTCGTTATTATGTTCCATGGGATGAATGATTGTGTTCTAAATTAGTTTATTTGTATTTGTTTCACTGTCCCTTGTTCAACTAAACCCTTCTTCCAAGAACTTGAAGAATAGAAATAGATTTTTCTTTCCCTCTGTCATCCATTAAATTTGAGACCCTAGATCTCAAACCCTAGGGTAAACTAGTTTATTTGTCCTAGCTTGTTTAGATCTAATTATCACTCCAAGGAAACCTTAGAATTGTTAGATTCCTTGACTGCATATGGCATATGCCCCAAAATATATGTGTGTGTGTGTGTGTTTGTGTGTGTGTTGAAAAACTAAGGCACTAGTCTTCTATCCTTCGACACTCATTTTTCATTATAATCCTTAAAATTATTTTTCTAGGGTTTCCTCTTCAAGACCATCTAGTAATCCCTTAGTTGTGTGTTTAGGAACCCATTTGAGACTCTATTGGTTGACCTAAACTTTCAAATTGAGCCATAGGAACCTTTGAACTCAAATCTTGGAACTACCAAGCGCTAGTAATCCTATACTAGGGGGATCCACGTTGACCTGGAGGAGAGCTAGCCAAAAGCAAGAAGAGGTTTGTTGAGGTGACAATGACCCCCTCTGAGGGTTAGTGGGTTATGCAATTGAGTTTTTGGACTAAATCTCAAGAAGTGGAAGATTTTGCCTCATCATCCACACGTGCAAGTTTAATGGAACACACCACTTTCCTTGACTCACTCATTCACGCTTGTGGGTTGTTAGAGGTTGTCACGATTAGTTAGGGCGCATTTGTTCCTTGGACCATTCTTGAGGTGGTTTGACCATGTTTAAGAGGGTGCACAGTGGTTTGAGGAGTTTGTTGTACATGCGGCATCTAGTCCACTTTATTTGTTATTTGATTCTATCCTCTACTTGGTAAGAGAGCTTATATTTTTTAGCACAAGAGGTTAGATTATTTTATTTGGGTGGTTGTTGAGCTCTTCCCCTATATAAAGAGCATCCTCTTCATTGCAACATTTATGGAAAATATCAAAGAAAATTTGGTTTCATCTTCACACAAGTCTTGGTTCATTATGTTGTATCTTGTTTTGAAGATAGATTGTCTAGGGTGTCGTTGGAGAAATCATGTTCACACACATTTATGGAGGACAAAGGAAACATAAGACCATATAGGAGCACCATGCTACATTGGAGAACTTTATAGTGGTAAGGTAAACATTTCTCTATAGTCCTTGACCATTTACATTTTAAATCTAATAAATTTGGCATAAAATATCTCTAATTTCTTGCCTTTGTTTTTACTTTAAAGGAGAGGCCACCTTAGTGTTTTATTAGAAGCATATTCAATATAGAATTCTTCTGCCTGTAGGACTGTAAGCTCTAAGTATTTCAAATTGGGATTGCAAAGCATATCCTATGATTGCTTGTGAACCTCAAACTTTACACAAGGAGATAGCCTCAGGTAAGATCAATTGTTGACTCAATACCCAAACAGAGAAGGCATTGATCTTTCCCATTCTCAAACACTTAAACACAAAATTTACCTTTCCCTTTTTGTTTTCTGCAATCTAAGCTTTTATAACAGCATATTCATAATTTCATTAGATTGCATCTTGAAGTCTATTAGCTTTTAGGCTTCTTTGATGGGCCAGTGCAGGGCAACCCCAAATTATGTGGAGGCGGTGCTATCCTACACATAAACGACAACCACTATTACCATATGAAAATGGGGCTTGCAGAAGGGTCAAATAACTATGCAAAGCTCATGGCTCTTAAGCTATTATGGTCTATGCTCCGAAAAAGAACAACACGTCTCTTAAATTTTTGAGGATTCACAGCTCATCATAAACTGGACAAATGGAGTGAACAGATGTTATAACTCCAGGGTTCAGCCTCTTTTATATGCCATCCCTCACCTCAAATCAGCTTTCTCATCTTTTACTATTTCTCACATCTACAGGGAACACAATACTGGGGCAGACTCCCTCTCTAAAGAGACTATTCCATTGGTTCACGGGACATGGGAAATAACAGAGCACCTCTGTGGAGAGGCCTACGAGTTCTATCATAGGCCTTCATCGAGGACAAAAGAACAGACTAAAGATGTGGATTAACTATCCTTTTTTGCTACTTTATTGGCACTACAGATATTTAACATGCTCAACAACTGAACTGTCAAAGGAGCTGCTTACACAGCCCAGTATTATATATTTTTGTAAACGCTACAGAAGACTACTTCTCAGTACTGTTACAAATGATTTTCAGCACTGTTACAAATGATTTTACTGTTTTTTGCAAATCAATATTGAAAATAGTAGTGAGTAAGGTCTTCTTTGACTTGTGTCTTAGTCAAAGAGACCACAAGCAGTCTTTCTTTAGCATGCACAAGTTCCTATAAGTTAGGACAAGTTCCTATAAACTAGGACGCGTTCCTAAAAGTTAGGATGAGTTCATGAAGCAGTTTAACTCAGGCATATAATTGAAGGCTCAGTTGTTTGTCTCCTAATGCGAGTTAGAGGTGGAAAAGGACAAGTGACAAAGTATCAAAGGTTATTTGTGGGTAGGATTCAGGATGAATTGAAAGAGTCAGTTAGACTTAATTAACTAGTCAATCACAAGTCCGAGTTCTAAAGAAAAAATTGCCAAATATAGATGGTTCGAATTGCTTATAAGGAGGACGAAGGTGCATCATTGATCATCCTTGCAGCACGAGATTGTGTGTGTGTGAGGCTTGTTAGGAGAGTGTGTAAGGAGAAGCCTATACATAACAAAAGAAGGAGAGAATTTTTGCTTGCCGGTGTGCGTTAGGATTTAGGAGAATCCTAGATAATAGGACCCCAAATCTGTGCTACAAAATAGGAGACTTCCTGCACTAGAAGATAGGGGCAGAGAAATAGCACAAGCAAGAGGAGCTGGACCAAGATTGTGTGCAAGGTGTTCAAACTTAGTTTAAGAAGGGAAAACATGTGTGTTTTCTACGAAATTTGTATTGCCTTGTAAGAGATCAATTGCTCAAATTCTCCCAATAAAATCTACAACTAGTAGAGAGTTTTCCCAGTTGGGTTTCCCTAAAAAAAATTGTGTTTTTTGCTATCGTGTGACTGTGATTTATTTCTGTTCTATTCCGCTGCAAATTGGTATAGAAATTTTGTGTCTCGTTACAACGATTAGTTTCAGATATGTTCACTACAGTAGTTGCAAAATTCAAGGAAATTCTACATGGTATCAGAGAAGATATCAGTATAAAGAACAGCACCAAATTGACTAGTTAGTGGGCAGCACAGATCAACAGAAGGCTTGCGCTAGAGTTGAAGAGCAGAGCAATACAGTTCTTTGGATAGCAGTATGGTGTTCCAAGGACTAAGGTCAGATCATAGTTTAGAGGGAGCCTCGAATTTCTGCACATGGAAGGAGCAGATATCAGTGGTGTTGGAAGATAGTGGGTTGCTAGAGTTTGTCAAGCAACAAATGGTGCCACCTACAGATGCCCAACAGTCGGTCCAGCATAACAAGAATGACACCAAGGTGAGGAGGATCATTCTTGAGGGGATCAAAGACCATATTATCCCTCATGTACATGAGAAGAAGATAGCATACGAGATGTTTAAAGCCATCTTAGATTTGTATCAGGGTTCCAGTGATGCCAGGAAGCTTGCTCTCAAGGAGAAGTTAAGAAGTATTCAGATGAGCAAAGGAGAGCCCATCATCACATATCTTTCAAAGTTCACTCAAGTTTGGGATGAGCTAGGTGTTGTGGGTGAGACGATAGCAGAAAAAGTCCTTGTGAGTCTTGCGCTTCTGGGACTCCATAAGTCTTGGCATAGTTTCCAAGATGCAGTAAGTGGCAAAGAGAATATTCTAAGCTAGAAAAGGTTATGGAGTGACTGCATTCAAGAAGAAATCCAAAGACGAATGAGCGCTGCTAAAGAAGCTCTAGCAAAGAACGAGGAGAATTTTGCCCTGGCAGGGAAAGGTAGCAAAGCCAAGGGCAAGAGGGGCCAAGGAGAGGCCGAGTCCAGTCAAAAGGGCAAGAAGAAGAAGAAGGATTTGAGAAAGAACAAATGTTTCCATTGCCATGAGTTTGAGCACTATGCCACTACGTGCCCTAATCGGAAGAAGGAGTCCAACAAGGATCATGAGGTTGCATCATCGGAGGTAGATGAGTTTTCTGCCCAGTTTGAGAAAGATTTCTCATTGATAGCTTGCATGGCAAGCTCAACAGACAACAGTGTGGTATATTGATTCGGGGGCATCCTTCCACATAACTAGGAACAAGAAGTATTTCAGCCACCTGAAGGAGAAGGACATGCAGTTTCAGATTGAGCTAGGAGATGATGGCGTTTATGCGACTAGAAGATTTGGTATTGTCAGTTTTCAAAGAGAGTCAAGTAATCCTCCATCTCAGAGATGTTCTCTATGTTCCAGGCCTGAAGCAGAATCTTGTTTCAGTAGCTACCCTTGAGGACAAGAGTTAGGATGTCATCTTCAACAAAGGTAAGGCTTACCTCCAATACTTAGCTTTTGGATGTAAGAAGCATATAGGTGTGAGGATGAAGAATCTCTACTTGTTGCAAGTAAAGATAGGCGCAGCCTTGAGCAGCAAGGCAGGAATTTTGCAAAGTAGAAAGTGATGGTTGAGGAGAGCAAAGCTCTGGGAGAGTCCTTAGAGCAAGCGCAGATTAGAGTACCTGAGAATAAGCTACTCAAGATGGAGCCTCAACCAATATCTCAATTTGAGTCTAAGCAAGTTGGCAGTTTGGCCAACATGATGAGGAGCATAGCCCAAGGGCAAGTGGATGCAGCCACTCAGTCAATGACTCCTAGAGGATTTGTAAGGAGATTAGGAGAGAGTTGGATCTTCTAGTATCACCTTCAGCGAGAGGAAGCAGCCACAGAGGTGCATTGGGTACATGGCACTTATGACAGGAGTGATGGACTCACAAAGCATGGTTGGAAAGAATAGGTCTTCAGATAAGGTTCCACAAGAGAAAGCAAGGAAGTTTCTAGTTCAGAGAGGGCAGTTGCAACAGCAGAGAATGTGGTAGTGTTGGAGACAAATCCAAGTGGACAAGGTTCTTCCAGAAGCACCTTCCTAGCTAAGAGGAAGTGTTGAAAATAGTAGCGAGTAAGGTCTTCTTTGACTTGTGCCTTAGTCAAAGAGACCACAAGCAGTGCTTCTTTAGCATGCACAAGTTCATGTAAGTTAGGACGAGTTCATGAAGCAGTTTAACTCATGTGTATAGTTGGAGGCTCGGTTGTTTGTGATATGCTGTTATACTTTCAAGTGGTTGATCTAACATATGAGAGGTGACATTGATTCCAAATCTGATTTCACACTTGATAAATTGTGCTGAAGGAAGTCTGTCGCTGAATGTTCATGGCTTGTAATTTGATTTGATGGTTTAAGCAACACCGTGGCACAATTGATCTTCGCTTCATAGCAGGCTCTCATTCTCATGGTTTAACTCAGATGTGCCTAAATACTACACATAAAGGACTCTAAATTTCATGTGTCCAGACTCCATTGGTTATGTTCATTGACAAATTGGTTATTTAGTCATTTCACTCTCTCACGTGCATAACTAACTTGATGCAATTTCAATCTAATGGTGCATAGTTGATTTGCATCAAAATCCTTAAGCAAATCATACTTAAGCTTGTTTGCTTCAATTAAGTGATTCGCACTTTGTAACTTCAATTAACTAAAGCCTAAGTTTTCACCACTAATAACAATGATCAGGCTTCATTAAACCATTAGTGATATCCCCCTGGGCCCTTGACTAGGAACCTTTTCTTACTTAACCGTAAGAGGCAAAGCCATTGAGGTGACAGTGGGTGGCTAGCCTAGTAGTTGCCTTTGGGTTCTCACCAATTGTGCATTGGACTTTTACACCTAGTGAGAACTTGAGCAGTAACACATCCCAAACATCTCATAAAAAAGTGAAATTATGATATCAAATGCAAAGCTATTAGATAAAGAGAATTTGCAACAACATCCTCCACTTGTATGTTCTTCCAGAAGTTGTATACTATAAACATCTGTTATAGCTAGAATAGAAGCCTTTTTATCAGTAACAGTTATATTGTTTCCACCAGAAGCCCCCCTTGCTTTCCGATTTGAGACTCCACCTCAAAGCCTAATCCTCATTGAAACATTAAAAAGGAGAAAGATTACAAAGTGCTGAGATAGAGAAACTAGAGAACTGAACATTCTCAGCTCCCACGAAGATGTTCTCCAACCACCTCTAAGATAAAGATAATCTTATTAATGCCCAACAAATGACCACAAAAGTAGGTCAATGGGACTGAAGGATACATCTAGTACAAGTACATTGTGGGAGTGCAAATGGAACTCCTGGAAAATGCCAAAGCTAAATCTAGCTTACAATTAGTAAAAACATGGAAATTCATAACTAGTTCTTTCGGACCCGACTATAATTTTAAATCTAAAGGAGAAAACCTGTGGTGGTACAAGATGTGCGTAATTATGTGCCCACAAGATCGTGTCTGCTGTTTTCACGGACTAGAAGGAAAGCAAGGTGTTGTCTAGTTGGTTGCCAGAAAGCCAAAATCCATGTAAAAGAAGGCATCATCGTGGTTCACCTTAGCATCTAAGTAGGTCATAATAGCTCAGCTTATTTACCATAAACCAGTTTTCCAGAGCTAGATGATTTAATATGTTTATACCACTGCACTGAATGGTCTAACTTTAAAGATGTCTTAAAATAAATAGATAGATGTAGAGCAATTTGAATAAATTTTCATGGAACCAAAAGTTCATTCTATTTTGAAGCACACTGAAGCATGCTCTACACAAAAAACAAAAATAAGCATGCTATTACTAGGAGAATGCTTACAAATCACCACTGATTAGGGTATAAAGCATACCCGTAGCCTGGCAAGTCTACTATGTACCAACTCTTATTTATCAAAAAATGGTTGATAAGTTGTGTCTTCCCTGCAAAAAGCATAATACTAATTATGTTAGTGACACAAAAGATTAACAAGAACAATATGCCACTTGCAACCTATAATGGATGCTAAACATGGCAGTTCAATGAGTTAATAAAAGCTGAACAAGAATATTTTCAGGATATCCCAAGGCATTTCCTATATTTGTCAACACAACAAAACTTGATTTGATAAGAAGAAAAAACTGCATATGAATTCTCTAGACCCGAAAAAATTATCGCTCACAAAATCAAGCATACTGTAATGTTCTTAAGGGATTAATTGGCCCAAGGGACGAAGTAGCCTATCAATCCCCATAGGCTATAGTCCTCGATAAAGGGGAAAACCCCAAAATACCCGATGCTTGGGCAAATTTGGGGCAGTGTAAGATCCTCTTCCAGAGAATTCTTAAATTTTCAATAAATTTCTGAGTTTATATTGGAGTTTTTAGTGATGTTTTTTGTCAAACAGTTTGGTTACACATTGTTGTAGGTACACTTTCACAACTTTAACTCAAATAAATATACACAATAACCAATATACGTCCAAAATGAAGTATTCAAAGAGTTCAGGCTGATATATATAATGCTCAGGAATTTATATGTGGCTAATACATGATGATATTATAATGAAAACAAACTAGAGCAGCTCGCTTTACATTCACTCTGCATATACACAGAATTAATGAAATAGAGGAACCTGGGATTTTGTCACAAAAGTAGCTTCCAGAATATCAGTCAAAGTTAGAATGAGACCAGCAATGTAAATTCAGAATTATAATCCCAAACTGATGTAAATTGTGCCACTTATTTCACTGTGGGACTGGCCCACGCAAATCTGGAAATGGGGATAACACTCAACATAATGCGTGCTCTGCTCCAGACAGCCCCCCTCTGCGTATCAGTCCTCTTCTTCAACTATACACTTCCAGCAGCTCAACCCAATGCAAGTACAACAGACCAGCACTCATTTCTTTACTGAAAAATGGGTCTTTGTGGCTCTACACGCACAGGAATGGTAGTGGCAGCTAACTCGTCCAGCTAGATAAGGGTCACAGCCTGCCCAGATTTGCTAGCAACCTCCAGCAATGAGATTCATTCCACACAGCACATAAGAATAAATTAAACTCAGTCCCTTTGAAGGTTACGCTCAGCCAGCAACGCAGAAGTATGAATGTGGTCCAAGTACCAAGGTAAACTTGACCCCTCAATAACCAGAAATCGGTGGAGAAATTTGAAGATGGTTTGGACTCTAAGAAAGAAGAACTCGTCCCTCTTTGAGCTATCACTTCGACCCAGGTAAACTCAGATGTGCTCAGACCCTCTTAATGAAGAAACTCAGCCACGTGACTCATGAAGTTGACCCACTGGTTTATGGCAAGGTATGGCCCTTTTCCCTTAGCAATATCAACCCCAGATTTGATTTGGTCTTCTACTTGAAAAAGATATGTAGAATAAACGAAATCGGGAGTTAAAATCAACTGATAACACCTCTTCAACTCAAAATCTCCTACAGATCATTGTCTCCATGAAAGCACAATAGTGAAATTTGAGTGATTTCACTCCCTGGAATCAACTAAGGTGTCTAGTTTCAACACCAAAGCTAGCTATGGCAGCTACTGTTTCTCAAACCTTCAACTTCTTCAAACTTTCCAAGAGCTCTTTTTCTCAAAATGCAAGTGAAAGAATGAGAAGAGTCTCCTCACTTTTTCTTTTTTATAAACTTGTGGCCACTTTTGCCGCCATTTTACCCTTTTAATTTTTATAAAGTCAATTTATAATCTTTCCACTTTATACAATTAAAGTGACTTATCACTTGCCTAGGAAGTGTCCCCCTTTTCACCCCATAGACTTTTATAATGTTCTCCTAGGCAAATCAAGTCCCCTTATTAAATTTTCCCCACCATAACCTACGGAACCATGTTAGGCTAGCAGACTCTCTCATATGCTTCCTAAGTGGTCAAGGATATTACAGTTCTCCCCACCCAAAATTGTTTGTCCTCAAGAAATTTTAATTCAAGACATTTAAGTACTTGCTCACCTTCCCAGGTGGCATCCTCCACTAGTAAATCCTTCCATTTTACCAAGTACTCCTTCACTGTCCTATTTCGCAGCTTTCCCTCACTTGCTTCTAGGATCTCCTCCAGAACCGAGATCAATTCTCCTTCCTCATTCAATGGTGGGAGTTCCATGGAAGTGACAACGTGTTGTCCCAGGGCCTTTTTAAGACATAAGACATGAATGACATTGTGAATCTTAGATCCTTCAAGAAGCTCAAATTCATATGCCACTTCTCCTACTCGTCTCACAATTTTGTATGGCCTGTAGAACCTGGGTTTCAACATTTTTGCCCCCTTTTTTTTGAGTGATGACTGCTTGTGGGGCTGAAGATGAAGGTATTCCATATCCCCCACTTCAAAGTTGGGCTCCATTTTGTTCTTGTCTACGTATATTTTTTGTTGATTCTGAGCAATCTGTAGGTTGTCCTTAAGGACCTTCAAGATATCTTGGATTTCCTAAATCTAGTTCTTGACCAGAGGTGCCCAACTATCCCCAAATATCTTATCTGCAAATGTTGGGGTGTCATACGGTCATTACCATATAACGTTTTGAAGGGTGTCATGCCAATGGACATGTGGAAAGTGGTGTTGTGGCAATGCTCCCCCAGATGCAACCACTTTACCCATGCATTTTGCTAGCCAGTTACATAATTCTGGAGATAGCCCTCCAGCCATTTGTTGACTATCTTTGTTTGTCCATCAGTTTGTGGGTGGTAGTTGGTGCTTGGCATCAACTCAATCACCACAAGTCTGAATATTTCCTGCCAGAAAAAGCCCATGAACCTACTATCCATGTCACTGACGATACTCTTCGGCAATGCATGTGATTTGAAGACCACTGTGAAGAACATCTCAGCCACCTTCGTTGTTGAGTATTTTGATGGTATGGCAAAGAAATGAGCGAATTTTGCGAGTTGATCTACTACTACACAGATACAATCTTTGCCTTGCAACGGAGGTGGCCTAGTAATAAAGTCCGAGGAATGCTCTCCCACTTCTACTCTGGAATAGGGAGTGGTTGCAGTAAACCTATTGGATGAGTGTGTTCATCTTTGTTCTGTTGGCAAGTCTTGCATTCCTTCACGAACCTCAACACATCCATCTCAAGGCCCTTCCAAGTGAACCTCTCTCTAATTTGCCTGTAGGTCTTTACATTCCCCGAGTGCCCCACTAAGGGTGAGTTGTGAGCTGCCTGCATAATTTTCTCCATGAGTTGTGATTCTAGCACCAAATAGATCTGGTTCTTGTAGGAAATGATATCATCCACAACCTAGTACCTGTCATCATGAATCAACCCATCTAAAATCTCACAAACAAATTTATTCTTCGAATACTCCACAAGCAGCGACGACTTCCAATTATCTACCATCTCTATGGGTGAGAGTGCGGTTGGCATCCTCGAAGAGCATCAACCACTATATTGTTTTTGCCTTTGACGTACTCTATCTCAAAGTCCTAGGCCTACAATTTACTGATCCACTTTTGTTGCCTCTCACTTAGTTCCTTTTGTTCCATGAGGAACCTCAAGCTCTTATGATATGTCTTAACTTTGAACCTATTCCCCACCAAATACTGCCTGAATTTGGCCAATGCATGCATGATGGCCAACATCTCTTTGTCGTAGATCGAATAGTGTCGTTCATAATCTCTGAGTTTGCGACTCTCGAACGCTATGGGATGATGATTCTACATAAGAATTGCCCTTATCTCAGTCCATGAAGCATCGTATTCCAGCACAAATAGCTAGGTGAAATTTGGTAGTGCAAGCACAAGGGACGTACCCATTAGCTCCTTCATCTTCTCAAATGTTTCCTGCGCTTTCTCTAACCAGCTGAAGGCTCCCTTCTTGGTGAGGTTTGTTAGAGGTGTTGTTAATTGCGAGAACCCCTTAAAAAACTTCCTACAGTACATGCAGAACCAAGGAAGCTCTTCAATTCTGTTACGCTCTTTAGGGTGGGCCACTCAATGATTGCCCAAACTTTCTCATGGTGTACCTGAACCCCATTATGCCCAATCACATGCCCTAAGTAGAGCATCTATGTCATGCCAAACTCACAATTGGACTCCTCTGCATATAGCTCATGTTCCTCCAAAATCCCCAAAACCTCGTCCAAGTGCATCAAATGGTCCTCCCAACTTTTGTTGTAGACCAATATATCATCAAAGAAGACCAGCAAGTATTTCTGCAACTGTTTATAAAACACATGTCTCATGCATGACTAGAAAGGTGTGAGGGCATCGGTCAGTCCAAATGGCATGACGAGGAAGTCATAGTGCCCATAATGGCACCTGAAAGTTGTTTTCGAGATGTCTTGCTCCCAGACTCAAATCTAGTGGTAGCTCGAACGAAGATCAATCTTCCAAAAGTATCTAGCTCCCCTCAGCTCATCCATCAATTCATCTATCCTAGGAATAGGATATAAGTTTTTAATCATCCTCTTGTTAAGAATCTCGTAGTCAATACACATTTGCAAGGTATTGTCCTTCTTCTTGGCCATGACCACTAAAGAAGAGAAAGGTTTGGAACTAGGTCGAATATGCCCCAACCTCAACATCTCCTTAATGGCCTTCTCAATTTCATCTTTGTAAACCTTGGGATGTCGGTATGGGTTGGTAATAAACCCTGTATACCCTCCTCCAATTCTATAACATGTTCAAAACCCCTGTCTAGTGGTCTACCTAGAGGAATGTCAGAAAAAACTTTTTGGTGTTTACTAAGCAATACCAAAATGTCGTCGAGATGTTGTTGTGTTTGGTCTAGATATCTTTTATCCGTAACAAGGCACTCAACTGCCCACTCAATATCACCCTGCTTCAATATTGCTTCCATGTTGGATGATCCTAGTCTCGGTGGGCACTGATGCATGGCCCTCAAAACTACCCTTCTACCATCTACTGGATCTTTGAATTCCATCTCCATGTTTTGTTGATCCATCGTATACTTCCCAATGTAGTAAAGCAACTGACAAGTTGACAACCTAACACCACATTGGTGTCTGGCACATCCACCACAAAGAAGTCCTCAGTCATTGTGCAGTTCCCCATAGTTAGCAGCAGTTTGTGGACATATCTATTGCAATCCATCTAATGGTTACTAGGTATGACGACCATAAAACCATCAAACTCCTCAGTAGGAATCCCTCTTTGTTCTACCATGGCTACATCTATGAAATTGTGGGAAGCTCCATTGTCGATCAATATCGTCACCTTGTGTCCTGTCAAAATCCCTCTGACTCTGAATGTATAATACCTGGGGAATTCTAACATGGATGCAATGATAAGGGCTTTGCCCTTTTCATGTGAAGTCTCACCCCCAACTGTCTGATGTATCTGTCCCTATGCATGTCCCTACACGGGCTCCTCATCTCCATCATCAATATCACTCTTAGAGTACACGTCGATATAGTGAGTCTTGCCCACCTTGTCCTTACCATTGTTTTAAAAAACGGCCGAGTCAACTCTAACTCGTCTGAGTCAGACCGAGCTAATGTCGGGTCGGCTCAGTGGCTAAAACGGAACGTCTGGTCGAGTTGTTACTGAGCCAATCATTGACTCGGTCGACTCGATAACAACTCAGTAACAACTCAGTCGACTCGGTAATGACTCGATCGACTCAGTCGACTCGGTAACAACTCGGCCGACTCGGTAATGACTTGGCCGGCTCGGTAACAACTCAACCGGCTGGGCTCTTTGACAAAAATCTTGAAGCACATTTGTCAAAAGTTGTTCCGCCTCCTACATATCAATGGTTGGGTTGTTGTTTATTGTATATTTATAGCCCTCAAGTAATCTATCACTGTGAGAAAGTTTTGAAAATTACAAGGCCGAAGTATGGTTATCCTAGTGGCATGAATTAGAAAACTGAAACAATGCATTGAGCCATACAATGTTTTTAAAATGCAAACGTTCTGGCAATGGACTAATAAATACATATTTACCTCTGATTGTTCTGAAGCTTGACCAGAATTAAATCAAGGGTTTTGAGCTTCATTGGGGCAGAGAATTGGTATTATTGTTGTTGTAGTCTAGTGATTGTCCTTAGGTTGAGGTAGAAAAGAATCCTAGCATTGGTGGCTAAGTATGAACTTTGTATTGGACGTTGCACTAGGTGCCATTTTGATATAATGGATATATTCATGAGCCTACTTTGATCATATGTTGTCTTCTCTCTATATTCTAAGGCTTTGTGTTTGGAAACATGAATGAAAATCTTTCAAATTATGTTTTTTATAAAAAAAATATTTAATGTATTTTTTACAAAAATCAAGTCATTGAAATCAAATCGGCCAAGTCGATACCGAGTCGGAGTCGGAGTCGAAGTCAACCTTCGGCTATTTCCGAGTCAAAGTCAAAGTTTTAAAACGTTGGTCCTTACCTGCACACCTATGCCCTTGTGCCCACGGCTCCTGACAGTTGAAGCAGAGCTTCTTCTTTCTTAACTCCTTTCGGGTCTCCTCATCTATCTTTGGTTTCCCAATCCACTCTTTCTAAAAGGGCTTAACCTCTTTACTCTATGAGGGAAAGGAGGTTTGGGAGTGAATTTGTTTTTTAAAGTGGCGTCGTGCATATCCCTAGTCGTGTTAATTGCAGCACAAACTTCAAAGAGTAATGGGTTCAAAGCCTTTGACCCATCCATGTAGGGGCTCTGACAACCCCTCTACAAATACCAACACCAATATGGCCTCTGAGATATCTGTGACCATAGCAGTAGCTAGTCTATGAAACTTTGAAATGTAAGCCTCTAGACTGCCTATTTGCCTGAGTTGTGCTAGCTCTCAAAAATGAAACTCTTTGTCCTTCTTGTCAAAATGCTCAATGAATCTCTGATTGAACTCAGTGTATGAGGTGATGTTGTTGTGACCCATATAGTCATCAATCCATGGTACCACCAATCATGGGCCATCCAAGTGTAATGTGACTAGCTTGATAGCCTCCTCATCTATCATCCGATGCAACTGGAAGTATGTTTCCAGTTTCTATACCCACAATTGAGTAGAGCATTTGGATGACCCATCAACGCAGGGGATGGTCACCTTCCCCAATGTCTTTTGTAGCTCATTATTCTGCCTCGGGGCTTTCTAAGAAGTTTTCGGCTTGCTCTTCAACTGAAGGTGGCAGAAATCAAAGAAACTTGTGACAACCCAAAAATCTCGTCCCAATGCTCTGTATTCCTATAGATAATCTGCATAAGGAATCCCTTGACTAGACTGTTGTTAATTTTAGGTATGTTCTATGCTTAGAGCAATTTATTTCAATTTTCACAGTTAGCTCCATATCTTTTCCAAATTAGCAATAACATCAACATTAAAGTAAACTGCAAATAGAACATAAACATAAATCGCAGAAGACAAGCCAAGACAAGAGGACACAAGATGTGGCGCTAGCCAGGGACAAACCCCAATGTGGGGAAACCCTTGATCAATTCTTCTTATAATGTTCTTCAATAGTTCAGCACAAAGAGAGGAGAGAGATAGTACATTTACAACAGAAGTCAACACTTTGACTTATCTAGATAAGAGCATAGATCATCTCTAAGAAGATGATACATGAGATCAGTTGAAGACATGCTGCTTCAACTAGTTCTCCAAGGTGACTCCTTCACCTATCGTTGTGTTGCATTTCATCATCATGCTGCACCTCACCACACTGCACCATGCTACACCCATCATCACTATGTTGCATCTCATCACGCTTCATTAATCATGACTGTACCCATCACTGTACTGCATTATGTTCCATTGTTGCACCATGTTGCCATCCTGACCTATGTGTTGGCTAGACCTTGCTTGCTTGTTGTCCCTTGCTTGCTTGTTGGCCCTAACATGTTTGTCCTTAGCATGCTTGTTGTTGCATGCTAATTGTCCCTTGCATGCTAGTTGTAACATTGCATGCTTGGTGTAGTTGCTGCTAAGTACCATACATCCCAAAATTAGTTGTCCCTTGCATGCTGCTCTCCTTCGGAGACAGATGCTCCGGTTGTTTCAGCAGTTCTGGCGGTTCCCGCCAGTTCCGGCAGTCCCAGCAGTCCCGGCATTTCCGGCTTTTCCGGCAGTTCTAGCTTTTCTGGCTTTTCCGGCATTTTTGCCTTTTCCGGCAATTCCGGCAATTCCGGCAGTTCCGGCTTTTCCGACTTTTCTAGCAGTTCTAGCTTTTCCATCTTTTCCAGTTGTTTCGACAGTTCTGGCTTTTCCGGCATTTCCGACATTTCCAGCTTTTCCGGCAGTTCCAGCTTTCTGCCCTCTGGATCAGGGCAACGTTATTCCTTAGGATCTCTCCTACTAAAACCCAAAGACAAGTACAGAGAGAAAGAGATCCCAAGTGTGTTGAAATGACTTGAAGGCCACCTCTAGTTATACTAAAACGTTGAGCACATGTGGAGTTTATTTGGTTGTTGGCCAACCTTGACGAACTGTCTTATAACACAAATAAATTCATAACTCCATAAATACTTATCGGAATCGGATGATCTTTAGATCAATCCTACACCTCTCGATGAGAGGGATCCAAGAAAAATATCAGTAGCCATAAATAAGATGACCCACATGGAGTTTGGCCCTAGTTGCCAATTTTAACACTCCCTCTCACCTAAGGAGAACTCCATCCATTGATCCATATGTCCGACTATACTATCTTTGCCATCAGTGCCCTACACTGCTCTACTTTGATCTATTGAGCTCTACTCTGCTTTGATCTGTTGAGCTCTACTCTGCTCTGCTGAACCATGAAAAAGAAGAATTGATCAAGAATGTCTCATACCATTCTCTACTGACCCGAAGTCAGTTTCATCTGAAGAGAGTGTGTCACATCACTCTTACTGACCCGAAGTCAGTTTTATTGATCCCAGATCAATATCACGAGTGTCTCAAACCACTCATACTGATCCCAGATCAGTTTCATTGATCCTAGATCGATGGAGGTCATCCTAGCATAGGGCTACGGTAGATACAGCAATGCGTCCATTGATAGTACTACTATGGTCCCTATCCTCATTTCCCTGCTCATTGATCAAATGAGAGGTACTTCCCATGAGTCCCAAACTGCATGGGTAGGATGCCTCGACAAGAAAACTAATCATCATGTCCACAAGAGAACGAATCATCCTGTCAGTGGATGCCACGGAGAACTAATCATCCTGGCCCACAGGGGAACTAATCATCCTGTTCCACAGTCGCCACGGAGAACAAATTATTCTGGCTCATAGGAGAACTAATCATCCTGTTCCATAGTCGCCACTGAGAACAAATCATCTTGGCCCACAGGAGAACTAATCATCCTGTTCCACAGTTGCCACGAGAGAACTAATCATCCTGTTCCACAGTTGCCACGGGAGAACTAATCATCCCGACCCACAGAAGAACTAATCATCCTGTTTATAGCGCACCACCAGAGGAGGGTGAGTCGTCCTGTGGTCGTATGTTGCTCCAGTAAGTACCCCAAGCCCCCCAGAGCTCCCAGAGCTCAATGCATGCAACATGCAGGACCCTTATAAGAAGGTCTCTCAATGACTCCAATCGTCCGGGAAAGTCACAGATTTGACCCTTCCCCGGGGCTTTGACAAAATGTCTGCGACCTGTACATCAGTCTCAATGCGATGGAGCCTCCTCGCTATCGACTTACCATATCGCAGATAAGGCAGTATCTAATGTCTATTTGCTGGAGCAATCATCAAATACGGGATTCCTAAATAATCAAATCCCCCCTCTGGTTGTCATAGAGAATCACAGTGGTATTCATCATGTGTACAAACAGCTCACTTAAGAGCTTCTGCGACCATGCATCTTCACACGAGGTCATACTCGTAGCTATGTATTCGGTCTCAGTGGTGCTTATAACAACCGACTTCTGCTTCCTGCTCATCCATGATATCGAAACAGAATCCAAAGAGAACCAGCACTAAGAAGTGCTCTAGTGATCCTCCACACTCCCTACCCAGTCAGCATTCGAATAATCATGCAGTTTCATATTTTTGGTAGTGTATCTCAATCCATGAGAGATTGTGCCGCGAAGATATCTTAGAAGATTCTTGGCACCAATCCAGTGAGGCTCAACCAAATATGAGCTCACCATGCTAACTGCAAAACATATGTCTGGACAGAAGTTCACCAAGAACATCAACGCGAATGAGTTTAAGAAACTCAGAGGCATTTCCCAAATATGGTCCGACATCACTACCATATAACTTCTGAAAGTTAAGATCCTCGAGGTAGTCACAGGCTTGCAATTTATCATTCCACATCCGGAATACAACTCCCTCTTACTTCTGCAAATGTGAGGGTCTGCAACTGTCAGAAATAGGTCGTCCTCATAAGGTGTCCATATGAGAGGTCTATCATCCACAACCTTCGTGTAATGGTTTGGATCAGTTTCACCCCTAGTGAATCTCAGCTTCATCAAACAACTATCAATCCTCTCATACTACGCCCGAGGTGTTTTGCTTCAAGCCATAGAGGGCTTTCTTCCACCTGTATACATGAGATTCCCAATCATGATCTCAAACTCCTCGGGTTGTTCCAAACCTATGGAACCTGCTGCATGATGGGGGAATGGTCCCCTTATAAGATTTTCCTTTGGTACATCTCAAACATGTACCTTCATGCTCTACTTGAATTCAGACATCCCTATCACCATTTGACTCACATCAGGTGGGGCCCCATAGGTAGACCTCCGGTGTTATAGATGCGATATGTCAATTGACATGATCCCCAATGGACCATCTTGCAACTTGATACAAATTGCCAACCCTGAACCCATGAGAAAAAGCACCTTTGAAAATTATATTTTTTAACACGTACCTTTCCATCGATGAATGCCACCCTGAAACCTTTGATTTCCATTTCCGAGATGGACACCAGGTTCTTCTTGCGATCAGGTACATAAAAGAGATTCTGTAATTGACTAGAGTTACCCTTATTCAATTGAAAGTTAACATTCCCTACACCCTTTCCGGGATAGGTGGCATCGGCTCCAAGTCTAATCCCACGATTGTTTCCATCTCTACCAAATTAGAGAGTGCACCCATCTATCCGATGAAGTGCCTTGAAGCACTACAATCTATAAGCCAGATTCCCAAAGGAGAGGGCCAATACAAGATAACGCTTCTTTATCTTATCAAAAACAACATTTGATTCTTCATACCTGGGGTTCCTTGCTTTCTATGAAGAGTTGGCCATTTCCTTGATGACCTGCATTACCTGTCATTCCTTTGATCATTAAAGATGTCCCTGGAATGATTGTTATCATTATCAAGTGATGTGTCCTGCCATTCGGACACTCCCTCGCATAATGGCCGAACTAGTTATTTGCCTTTCCTTCCACCCTGAGATCTGGTCTTCGAATGAAGTGATCTTTATGTAGACCATATTCCGCTACACCATTATGATAATATTCTCTGCTTCGACTTCACCCTTGGTGACTTTGAAGAGGGATGACGAATCCACTGATCCTTTTGACCTTTCCCAACTGTCTTCGGTGATTGCTCTTTCACTCTTGCTTGGGCATTGTCTTCACCTCAGCTCTGATACCATGTTAACCTTAGGTATGTTCTATGCTTAGAGCAATTTATTTCAATTTTCACAGTTAGCTCCATATTTTTCCAAATTAGCAATCATGTCAGCATTAA
The DNA here is from genome assembly GCA_000404065.3 of Pinus taeda. NCBI lineage: Eukaryota > Viridiplantae > Streptophyta > Pinopsida > Pinales > Pinaceae > Pinus > Pinus taeda. The sequence continues at coordinate 185,610 of APFE031594749.1, read as the reverse complement.
AGTAAACTGCAAATAGAACATAAACATAAATCGCAGAAGATGAGCCAAGACAAGAGGACACAAGATGTGGCGCTAGCCAGGGACAAACCCCAATGTGGGGAAACCCTTGATCAATTCTTCTTATATGTTCTTCAATAATTCAGCAGAGAGAGAGATAGTATGTTTACAACAGAAGTCAGCGCTTTGACTTATCTCGATAAGAGCATAGATCATCTCTAAGAAGATGATACATGAGATCAGTTGAAGACATGTTGCTTCAACTAATTCTCCAAGGTGACTCCTTCACCTATCGTTGTGTTGGAGAGATAGTATGTTTACAACAAAAGTCAACGCTTTGACTTATCTAGATAAGAGCATAGATCATCTCTAAGAAAATGATACATGAGATCAGTTGAAGACATGTTGCTTCAACTAATTCTCCAAGGTGACTCCTTCACCTATCGTTGTGTTGCATTTCGTCATCATGATGCACCTCACCGCATTGCACCATGCTGCACCCATCATCACTATGCTGCATCTCATCACACTTCATTAATCATCACTGTACCCATCACTATACTGCATTATGTGCCATTGCTGCACCATGTTGCCATCCTGACCTATGTGTTGGCTACACCTTGCTTGCTTGTTGTCCCTAGCATGTTTGTTGTCCTTAGCATGTTTGTTGTTGCATGCTAGTTGTCCCTAGCATGCTTGGTGTATTTGCTACTAAGTACCATACAACTGTCCCAATGTTAGTTAGTTGTCCCTTGCATGCTGCTCTCCTTCGAGGACACGTTCTGGCTGTTTCGGCAGTTCTCAGCAGTTCCGACTGTTCCCGGCAGTTCCGGCTGTTCCCAGCAGTCTCGACAGTTCCAGCAGTCCCGCATTTCCGGCATTTCCAACTTTTCTGGCAGTTCTGCATTTTCCGACTTTTCCAGCAGTTCTGGTTTTTCCGACTTTTCTGGCAATTCCAGCTTTTCTGGCTTTTCTAGCAGTTCCGGCATTTCCGGCTTTTTCGGCAATTCCAGCGTTTTCCAGCAGTTCCAGCTTTCCGCCCTCTGGATCAGGGCAACATTATTCCTTAGGATCTCTCCTCCTACTAAAACCCAAAGACAAGTAGAGAGAGGAAGAGATCCCAAGTGTGTTGAAATGACTTGAAGGCCACCTCTATTTATACTAAAATGTTGAGCACATGTGGGGTTTATTTGGTCGTTGGCTGACCTTGACGAATTGTCTTATAACGCAAATAAATTCATAACTCCATGAATACTTATCGAAATCGGATGATCTTTAGATCAATCCTACACCTCTCGATGAGAGGGATCCAAGTAAAATATCAGCTGCCATAAATAAGATGACGCACATGGAGTTTGGCCCTAGTTGCCAATTTTAACAATTGTTTTGTTTGGTCCCCTACTATCTCATGTAAGAACTGAGGCATGTTTGGTCTAGGTGTCATGTTAAATGAGCATGAATGGCTCTGTGTAGTACTATTGGACCATTTTCCATTCATTGGTCCCTTTCCAATGGAAGCCCCTTTGTTTGTCATCCCTCTCATCAAGTCTACCATTTCCTTTTGGCCTTTAGCCAAATAATTTATTGCCCTAAGCAAATTGTTAACGGCTTGGTTCTCCTTATTACCCATGTCTCACTCCTCTATTTCAGGTGTTTCTTCTAACCCTTTTCCTTTCTCTGGTGTTTTTTCACCCTCGCTATCTGGAATATCTTCTTCTCTAATAGGAGTGTGTTCCCTGTGTGAGTACTTCCTCCTGTAAGTTATCCCTCTGAAAGGACTTTCCATTGTCATATCATCGCTAACAAGTTGCTGCCCAAGAACATGCTTTGATACCACTATAAGATCCTCTTCCAGAGAATTCTTAGATTTTCAATAAATTTATGAGTTTATATTGGAGTATTCAGTGATGTTTTTTTCAAACAGTTTGGTTGCACACTGTTATAGGTACACTTTCACATCTTTAACTCAAATAAATATGCACGGTAACAAATATACGTCCAAAATGAAGTATTCAAAGAGTTTAGGCTGATATATATAATGCTCAGGAATTTATATGTGGTTGGTACATGACGATATTATAATGAAAACAAACTAGAGAAGCTCCCCTTACATCCACTATGCAAATACACACAGAATCAATGAAATAGAGGAACATGGTATTTTGTCAAAAGAGTAGCTTCTAGAATATCAGTGAAAGTTGGAAAGAGACCAGCAATGTAAATTCAAAATTATAAGCCCAAACTGATCTAAATCGTGCCACTTATTTCACCGTGGGATTGGCCCACGCAAATCCAGAAATGGGGATAACGCTCAACTTAATTCGTGCTTTGCTCCAGACAACCCTCCTCTGCATAGCAGTCCTCTTCTTCAACTATACACTTCTAGCATCTCGACACAATGCAAGTACAACAGACCAACACTCGTTCCTTTACTGAAAAACGTGCCTTTGTCGCTCTACACCCACAAGAATGGCAGTGGCAACTACCTCGTCCAGCTAAATAAGGGTCACAACCTGCCCAGATTTGCTAGCAACCTCCAACAATGAGATTCGTTCCACACAACCCACAAGAAAAATTAAACTCAACCCCTTTGAAGTTACGCTCAGCGAGCAACACACAAGGATGAATGTGGTCCAAGTACCAAGGTAAACTCGACCCCTCAATAACCAGAAATCGGCCCACAACTTCGAAGATGGTTTGGACTCTGAAAAACTCGTCCCTCTTTGAGATAGCACTTTGACCTAGGTAAATGTTGATTTGTGTAGCATCGGTTGTGTTATAGCCACGAAATTTGGTGGAGAGGTTAGAATACATGTATTCTCCGAAACCCAGAAATTGTTTATGGAAATTCCACATAGAGAGGACTTAATTAAAATAATTAACTTTTTTTAATGGTTCCTAAGTCTAAACTTAGGAAATCTGGTTAATTAAAGGGTATTAATTAAGTCATGGTAAAATCTTCTAGAAAAAGACATGGATCGAGTTCTAGTTAATCTTAGCAATCGATTTTTTTTTCTTGGCCGTTGAAGCCTCGACAAGAAATTATAAGAAGAACTTCGATGGGGGTTGGAGAACACACTTGGAGCCACCATGAATTCACTATTGTTGGGAAATTGAACTCCAAAGTAGCAGTTGTGAGTTGTCGGAGGTGGTTCAATAGTTTCAAAGTAGTGAGAGGGGCAGGGATAGTAAGGTCGGAAGGAAGTTCTTCCAGTCCGGTGAGTGCATAGTAGAGAGACAACATAGTCCACAGAGAGGCTGACGCAGTGCAGAGAGGCAGCGCAGAGCTTCAGAGGGAGATCTATATTTGTTGAGAAGTTGAGTTTCAAAGGAAGGAGCTGGAGTGGGAGCCTGGAGAGCCAGAATATTGAGTTTCCAAAACAACAGTTGATCAGCAGATTGAGAGAGACGTTGGTCCCAGCAGGCTAACGCAGATTTGCGTATGCTGACGCGGAGGCAGCAAGGGGCAACTCATCTTGAGCTAAGGTCAGTGTCGGATCACCGGTGGAAGTGAGATTTTTCTCACTAGACATTTGTCAGTTATTTTATCTGTATGGAGAGCTAGATTTCAGCTTCCATAGATTTGTGCTCGGATTTACTATTGCATAATAATCAAACCCTCAGTTATTGCACCAGTTTTCCCAAGTTGGGTTTTTTCGGGGACATTGGTCGAAAAATAACGGTGTAATATTGTGTGTGTGCATTTATTCTTCTAGTGTTTTTAATTCTTCCACAATATTGTATTTGTGAAGGCTGCAATGTATATGTTTCGATATTTACCGTAGGAAACTGCAAGTAATTTGTTTGATTAATTTGACAAATAGAAGAAACATTAGCAGTTGTTGCAGTAGGATTTGGGGTCACTGAATTTTCACATGGTATCAAAGCACAGTTTGTAAGCCGGAGAGATCAATAGCAGAAGGGAAGAAGGATTTTGAATCTCTGTAGAGGCAGCAATTCGAAACCCTCAGAGGTTGCGCAATCCCTTGGGCCAAAAGGATTAGTTTTTGAGGAAAATTTATTTCTTTGAGAGAGTCAACATAGAAACTAAATTTTCCAGATCGAAGATTTCTAGAGGCAAAGGGAGTAGTAGCAGTTTCCTTGCAAAGCAGAGCTTCTACTGGGACGCAGATATTTTGCAACAGTTTGCTGGTGCAAAATAACGTCAGGAGGAAGGAAGAGTACACATTGAGGGAATTCTTTTCTCAGGGGACTTCTAGCCCACAAGTTTGAATTTTCCTAGCAAAGCAGCAGTAGTTGTGAGTAAATTTGCTCACTCCAGTAGGAAGTGCGTAGAGACAGTCAACAGCTCCGTAGAGGAGAAGAGAAGGAATTTGACTTTTTGCAGAAATGGCTACAGATGGGCAAGATCCATGGAAGAGCAGCAGATTAGATCCAGTCGCTGCAGATTTCTCACGTGGATCAATATCCTTGCTACAGGAGTCAAACAAAATTAGTAGCAGGAGGATCACAGTGTTAGCAGACACAGCTAGTCATTCAAATGACAGTTGCATAGCTAGTTACAACCAGTTCTCGAAACACACTTACATAACTAGTTGCAGTGACGCAGGCAGTGTGAATTGCCCAGTTGCAGTGACGCAGGCAGTGTGAATTGCCCAGTTGCAGTATGCAGGTGCAATTCCAACCAGGAGATTCCCAGTGCAGAGCTTCGTAGTCCAGTTTCCAATGCAAGAGGACTATGTGAGTTGCCAGAAGGGAGTAGAGAGATTTCCCATAGGGAGATCGAGACTCAAAGGGAGTTTAGTTTCAAAGAGAGCAGCCCTACAAAAGCTAGTACTTCAAGATCTGGGGAGATCAGATTCATTATTGCAGTAGTTACAGCAGCACTACAGAAGCATCAACAGAGCAGTAACAATAGCAGCATAAGTAGATCAGATTTCGTGATGGTGACAGTGATACCTCGAGGAATGAGGTTGGGTGATTTAGTTTTGTAGCCCCAGAGAGCTACAAGATGGGCAGGATCCTTGAGGAGGTCCACCTCATAAGTCAATACCTTGCTACGGGAGCCCATAACATGCAATAGCAGGATGGATAAGTGGGAGTTGGTGCAGTCAGGTGCCAGATTGACAGAGTAGCGGTCAGAGACTGAGCAGCGCAAAGCATAGTTGGTCGCAATGCAGTTGGCATAGAGCAGAGTCAGCAGCATCACAAAGGCTTCAGTGACAAGGCAGAGTCTAGCAGCAGTCAAGACTCCAGTGACAGATGCATCATACTAACCACATTTGGTTCAGTATTTTGCATGTTTTTCTGTTGTAGTTGTTGCAGTTGCAGCAGCAGTAGTTGGAGAGGGTTACAGTGCAGATGCAGTATCGGCAGCAAAACAGCAGGGCCAAAAATAGCAAGAATGCAGCAATCAGAGTTATGCAATAGTTGATGGGCAACAGAGCCAGACATCAGTAGCGCAGCAGGATATGGTGCAGAGACAGAGTGATGCTTCAGTGGGTTGCAGCACTATAACACAATCCTTGCTAAGAGGGAGTGCTCCTTTTCTCAAAATGCAAATGAAAGAATGAGGACAGTCTCCTCATTTTTTCTCTTTTATAAACTTGTGGTCACTTTTGTCGCCATTTTACCCTTTTAACTTTTATAAAGTCACTTTATAGTATTTTCACTTTATACAATTAAAGTGACTTTTCACTTGCCTAGGAAGTGTCCCACTTTTCACCCCTTAGACTTTTATAATGTTCTCCTAGGCAAATCAAGTCCCCTTATTAAATTTTCCCCGCCTTAACCTACGGGAACCATGTTAGGCTAGCAAATTCTGCCATATGCTTCTTAAGTGGTCAGGGACATTACAGGCAACTGGCGCAAAAATGCCCAAAGTTGGAGTTTGATGTGAATCTCACTCAACAAATTAAGGAGGAAAATCCCCTCAAGGAAATCTATAAATACAAGATGGTTGGATTCATTTGGATCATCACTGGATAGGATCAATTGTCTCTAATTTTCTTTGAGCCTAAAGCTCTAAGGTTTGAATACTCAATACCCCATTTTATCGTGGACTATTTTTGGTGGAGGTGATCCCACCCTACTTAGTCACTCTCTTTTATCATTTCTTCTTGCCACTTTGTTCTAGCATAGGATTCTCTATCTACAAGGAGCAGCAAAAAAAAATCGTGGAGGAGCCCAGAATAAGGAAGGTCGAAGCACATTAAAGCTAGACGAATTGCCTCTATACTAGTTCGGCACAAAGCGAAGCTTTTCAAGAGTAGTCGTCCTGAGGTCATTTACCTGTTTCAGATCGAAGCCTACTAAACCCTTGAGCAGCTCCCCGATAGCAAAAAGATATTTTCTTGCAATTCTGGGGGCTAACATTAATTTCTGAGCAACTTTCTAAGGCCAAATTGCAAGCAGATAGCCTCTCCGGGCTTGAACAAAAGTTTGAGTCCTTAGAGCTCCTGTCTGGGTGGATTAATATTACTTCTTGAAGCTGTCGGAGTCTCCTGTATATAGATCGAAGTCAAACAGTCATCCGAGGCCGGCAATGAGCTCTTGATGAAGTATCTTGACTTAGCCGAAGAGCTATAGCTATTAGCCACAGACCGAAGCATGAGGGAGGTCATCGAGCTGCTTGGAACAGTATGAAATTACGACAAGTTATCTACTTGGAGAAATCCAAAGATTATGGATAGAGTAGAAGACGTTCAACTAAAGTCATCTTTTTCCTGAAGCGTGTTTGACTGGAGTAGACTCTGAGGCAGTTTGTGAAGGAGATTGGAAGGTGACCATAGGTCTTGGAACTGGTTATTAGCATCATGTAGTAGATTCTAGATTTTGAAAGTGTTTTAAGAATACTAGTTCTGCACAGGGGGAATTAAATCATTGGTGTATAAGCAATTGGTTATTTTTGGAGGTACTTGGAATTCTTTGTTGAATTATTGAATTTCATTAGATGAACAGTGACATTATTATTGAATAAGTTGTGATATGATTGTTGACTAATGTGTAATGATACTTAGTCTGGAATCGGGATCATTTTGTATTGTGTTATTGAGTTGAAAATACTTATTAAATGAGCAAAATAAGTTTTTATTGGACACCCTATATACCGAAACCCTAGGTCAAAAATTACCCTAGGATACTACAGTGATATCAGAGTTGTCTCTCTTGCTAGCCTGGAGGGTGTTTGAAGATGGGACAGCTGGAAGCATTTTTTGGCAAGGAGTTGCAAAAAATTAGAGGAAGCTGGAAGAGCAGCAAGCAGAAAGTTGAAACTATCAAAAAATTACAACTCTGGAACAGAATGGCCCTTATAGAATTAGAAAGGTTGGAAAGAAAAGCTGCAGCACCTAAGGAAAATGATGATGATAAGTGCACTCAACAGGAAGCAGGCTAAGTTGCACGAAACGGGGAAACGGGTACGAGTTTCCGAAACGGGAAGCGATACGAAACACGACCTCCCCAAATTTTGGAAACGGGGAAATGCGATATA